>PVJS01029434.1:6040-24870 GCA_004027185.1 Glis glis
CCCTCTCTCTCTCTCTCTCTCTCTCTCTACCTAGTGAGGCCCTCCACAACTTCGTGAGACCCAGTTTCAAAATAAAGTATAAAAAATAGGGCCAGGGGTGTAGCGCGGAGGTAGAACGCCCCCCTGGGTTCAATCCCCGGTACCGCAAAAAAAATAAATAAAAACATCTGCTATTGTCAATCGTTGCCACATTTAGCCCTTGAGCTAATCATTTAATCATTTTCAAGATGGAGTGTAGGTCAGAAGCACCTGTGACACTGTCTGCTGTTGTCGTGCCCTAGGCTGCTGCTTCAGTAGATCTGGGGTGCAGCTAGAGGGCTTGATCTGTAAGTTCCCGGGGAGGTTGGTACCACTAACAGTGACGTCACCCTTCAAGAACCACTGGCTTATGCTAACTAAAAGCCTCACTGCGATTTAGTGAGAAGATCTGGGGCTTCACTTACTCCCCTTCTCCAATGCTCAGGTGCCTGCCATTCAAATGGTCATCACGATTCTTATCCCACAAGGCTCTGGTGACAATTGAATAAGGAAATGTACATGAAACGCCTCATCTGAGGTTCACATTTGAGAAATGTCAGTTGAAACCACACATTTTCAATTTAGCCATAAAATATGGCTGCAACATTTGATTTCACTGGACTCTCCCACTCTAGCAGTTCTAGCTATTCATTAGGAATTCCGGGTTTCTAAACTCAACCATTTGCACTGACAAAATGATAAAAGAAAAGAACAGTACAGTCATCAAAGACCTTGGAGATTTTCTGGAGCGAGCTGATAAATGTTTTGGAGCAGGTAAAGAGTCAAACATTTCTTGTTTACTTTCTTGATTCAATAAAGCAATCAAAACAATTGAACAGGTTACATGAATCATTCCTCAACTTGAATATTTGGGTTTTCCTCAATTGAACTATTTGACGAAACAAGCGACACCCATGGAGATTCTTGCTTTTCTTCTCAGCCCAGGGTTGTAGCTTGCATGCGGATGCTCAGAGGCCCTGTAAGATCCCACTTAATTAAAGCCTGGTTCATTCTAACTCCAGCTTGCCCACTGACTCACTCTGTGGCCTCACTCTAATGTTTCTCTACCCACTGGAAGGGCTCAGGGGGCTGTTAATGCAAGGAATCAATGATCAAAAATTAATTGGAAAGCCTGCGGTAAGAGCGCGTTAACATGAACGATGCGGTTTGCCTAGTGGAGAGTCAGAGCAGCATGGCTGAGATCTTCCAAAGGATTTGAGAACAAAATTTTGCAGCTAGAATGTATCTTGAGAATAATGATGCATGTCGCTAATAACCTAGTGCTAAGTTATAGGCCTAAATTGGAGACTTTGCAGAGGAAAACACAGCCTCTGTAATTTTCAGTTTGGTGTAATAATATGGAAATGGCTTTTGGTGCCAGGATTGGATCAGCCTAAATGAGCTGGAATTGATAGCTGCCTGTAATACTAGGGGCAGCAGAGAGTGATCACGTCTGTGTCCTTGCTGACTTATCTAGGTCTCTCCAGACGTGACAATATTAGGAAGTGAGCCTTTAAATGTGTTATGAAAATGCACTACAATATCCTGCAGCACAGAGCAAGGTACTTCTAAAATTGTCTCAACAAGAACACAGAATGAGAGCCTACTTTTCCAGGGAGGGAAAGGGTTTTTGTGCCCATGAAAAATAAAAGGAAATGGTGAGTTTAGGAAAATGTGACGCAGGTGTTTAGTGGGGATGGGGTTAGCAGGGAATTACAAGTAGAACAATCTTAACTCTCACCTGAAGAAAGGCCACCAAGCCACGATCTACTTGGCCTTCTGTAAGTCATACATTCCAGAAGGCCCATGCCTTCACCTGTTTTTCTTTTTTCTTTTTCTTTTTCTTTTTTTGTGGTACTGGGGATTGAACACAGGGGCATTCTACCTCTGAGCTACAACCCAGCCCTCTTCATTTTTTATTTTGAAACTGGATCTTGCTAAGTTGCCGAGGCTAGCTTCGCAACAGTGACCCTCCTGTCTCAGCCTCCCAAGTACTGGAATTACAGGTGCGTACTACCACACCCAGCTGCTTTGCCCTTTCTTTCAGGGCTAATAAAATGGACTTTGGAGGACTTATATCATTACACTCACAATTGAAATGTTAAACAGTGAAACTGGAAGCCTGTGACATAGGAACTAAAGAGCTTCTTTGGTTTCTCAGTTGTGGATAGCATGTCAGGTATTGCACAACAATTCATTTTACTCAGAAGTCATCAGGGCATGGATAAATCACCAGGAATTGTGGGGCAGCAGCAAGTTCAGATGAGCATGAGTAGAATGGAGCCTGATAAAGGACTTTGCAAGGCGCATGAGCCTCCCCGTTATCTGACCCCTGTGCCTTTCCTCAGCCTCATCTTGCTTGCAGTCTGTGCTCTAACTAGGTACAAGTGACGATGACACCAGTCTCTGATGTCCTGTGAGTTTTCCCACGCATTGTCCCTTCTGGCTTAATGTGCTTTCTTTTTCTTTTTGATGCCCTGTTCCAGTTACTATTGCTGAAAAACGAACCCCTCCAAACTCAGTGGAATAAAACAAAACAAGCAAGGCTGCCTTGCCTCTGCTGTGTGATGTCTGACACCTCAGGTGGGGTCACTCAGATGACCTGGGTCTGGCGGCTGAGACCAGAGGATCCATTCCCTAAGTATCTTCTTTGCCCACATGGTTGGTGCCATGGTGGGATGGCTGGAGGCCCAGTGAGTGCCGACAGGTGACCTTGCTGGCACAGCAGCTCTAGAGTGGTCAGGTAGCTTATCTAGGGCTCAGCATTCCTGTTATGACCTGGCCTGAGAACTCATACAATTAAGATTTCTGGTGCCCAGAGAAAATAAAAGGAGGAAAGTAGCCCCCTTAGGAGGTTCTGCCTTCATCAGTCTTATTTCTATACTGCATCTTACACTAAAAAGTAGTGAAGTATGTAGGAGGTACTCAATAAATGCTTGTGGGATGCATATACTCACCAATGCATGAATTGGCCAACTCCATAATAGTGAATCCAGACATTGTGAAAAGTCTCAATTTTAAAATATTAATATTCATCAGATCATCCATGCTTGGATTTTGATTTGTGATCAATAAATTTTACAAGGTAACTTGTATTTCTTCAGCAAAGGAGAAACTTTGCAAATCCTGGAAATGTTATCTGAGGAAATAATATCTGTTGCTTTCCTGTGGCCAGCTTCGACCTGGCCCTGGAATCCAGCCCTGCAGACCACCAGGCACCAGTGGACATGTACCTGGAAACTTAATACGAGTGACAAACCAGTACGTACCTGGATATTTAATAGGAGTGACGAATACCTATTTGTCATGTATCTGGATATTTAATAAGAGTGACAAGCCAGTGTGTCTGACATACTGAGCTCATGTGCTCCCCCACCCACCCTCATTGCTCTGCTCCATTTTCCCATCTCAGGGGTGGCGTCTCCTTTCCCCCACACCCCAAAGCTTAGAATCCCAATTATCCAGCAAACCACCCCTCACTGACTCCACATGGGGCACGACTTTGTCCTTTTCTCACACATGCTCGGCCCCAAGGTTTCTGTGCTCCCTGTTTTCTTTGCCTGGAATCTTCTTCCATAATTTCTTTAGGACTTGGCTCAAATTGGACCTCATCAGACAGGCCCGTCTTCCTCGCCAGTCACCTTCCATCGCTTTATCCTGCTTTACTTTTCTTCCCACCACTCATCTGCACTGACATTATGCTATTTGTTTGTTTATCGTCTGTCTCCTTCCACTAAGAATGTCTGCTGTGTCCGCTGCTGCATTCCAAGCACCCAGGACAGCGTCTGGCATTACGGAAGGCACTAAATAAATATTTGTGGAATTAACAAATAAATGAACACATGCAGACATTGATCCTAGCGTGCTTGCCAGCGGAACACAGAGGAGGCCTCAGTACCCTTCTGAGCAGTGCTCCAAGTGACCACTCACGACCTCAAAGTGTTCCAACTCAAGAAGGAAAACAGCACGCCATCCCTGCACTGAACCACGGGAGGCTCTGGGTTTTGGTTTTATTTTGTTTCATAGGAAGGACTGTCTTATTTGTCTCTTTATTCCCAAGACCTAATAGTGCCTGGGACTAATAGGCACTTTACAAGTGCTTGCTGAACTCATGCTCAGTGGATCAGTGGAAGGACAGAAAATGGCTCTGTGACTCATTGTGTGTAAAAATCAACCAGTGATATGGTGGCCCTGATATAATTATGAAAATATTGCACTGATATGACGTGCTGACCACTGGGCCCCATGGCCCGTATTCCCCCATCACCTCCTCTGTGTCTCATCTGAGGGTTTGAAAGACAAGACATGCCATGCCTCTGAGGAGCTGCTCTAAAGAAAAGGACCTCGGAGCCCTGTCACCTTCTCCAGCAGAGCCTCCTCCCCAGTCTCGCCCATTGGCCTAAAGTAATATGACTGGTCCCTCTGGTCTGGCATCTCTTCCTGGATTTCAGGGAGAGAAGAAATAGTCTCATCTGTATCCCGTGCTTATGCAGAACTTTTAAGGAAAGTATTGCTCATGTTTGCAACAAGAGCCCTTGATTTACATTTGACATTTCCTGTCTTCTAATGTTAACACTCAGTCACTTGCTGGCATGATCGTTTGATAGGTCCCCAGAGACCGTGCTTTCTGCATTGCCTCATGATAGGTGCTAAGTAAGGACCAAGAAAGACGGGGGCTGCTGTTCTGTGTTTGCAAAACCCCTTTCAGCAGAGGCTTCCCAAGCAGGGCACAAACATTAAGAGGAATTATTATCCCCACTTTACATAAAGAGGAGAAACATTTGATTTCTTTAGTAATAGCCTCTTATAATAGTTTCCAAATGTAATTACATTGGTTGGAAATGCCAACGTCTGCAATGAAATTACCAGCAAGTTACATGAGAAAAATAAAAGGAAACACTGCATCATTGAATGCATGGAGCACAGGAAGAGTTTCCTGCCCTAAGAGGATCAGGGAATGGTGAGGATTGCATGCCTCACCTCAAAGCAGTCCCATTCCTCTCCTTTCAAAACTCTATGACAAATCAAATGCTCCGCGGGGCAGGACCATGCCACCAGAAGACCTGTGCAAACTGGTCCGGCAGCTGTGGTGGGGAGAGAAGGGCCTCGGCCTCCAGAATGGCACCCCCCCCAAGGAGCTGTGTGTCTTTGGGCAAATGACAAATTCTTTGAGCCTCGGTCTTCTGCTTAGAAAACGGATTTAACAATCCCTACCCTGCACCATCTCCTGGAATCAGTCCTCTGTGACAGGGGTGCTATTAAGTCAGGAGAAGCAGCACCAAAGCAACGACCATGAACGAGTTTCCAACATCACCTTAACTTCCCAATCACAAGCAGAGTCCAACATTCATCTACTTATTTATTTATTTATTTACTTATTTATTTATTTTAGTACTGGGGATTGAGCCCCAGGGGCATTCTACCTCCAAGCCTCACCCAGCCCTTCTTTTTTTTAAATTTTGAAACAGGGTCTCTCTAAGTTGCTGAGGCTGGCCTTCAATCTGTGATCCTCCATGTCTTCAACCTCCCTAGTACTGGGATTACAGGCCCATGCTGCCATGCCTGGCTCTTTCTAAAGAAAATGAAATCATAAGCAATGATACCTGGTCATTTCAGTGTTCACACCTTCCTCATTGTGTGTGTGTGTGTGTGTGTGTGTGTGTGTGTGTGTGTGTGTTACTGGGGACTGAACCCAGGGGCAGTCTACCTCTGAGTTACACCCTCAGCCTTATTTTATTTTTTTTATTTTGAACTAGGATCTACGTTGTTCAGTGCCTCAACAAATTGCTGAGGCTGACCTTGAACTTGTGATCCTCAGGTCTCAACCTCCCAAATACTGGGATTACAGGTGTGCACCACCATGCTTAACAAGTCTTCCTCTTTATAAGACCCCTTTCTCCTTGATACAACTGCCTACAGATAATACCAGTCTGTCCTTGCTTCTGGGTGAGTCTATCCCAGGCCCACCCCTTTCACTGGAGGATGGGAAATTGTTCTCTGAAGATAAGAATGTACTTAAGCAAGTATGTTATACACAATTTCATCCCCTTTGGCAATAAAGTCTTAAAAAAAAATGTGTTTCAAGATGTGACCATAAAACTATTTGGTAGAACCTTAAAATCTTTAGGCCAAGAATAAAAAAAAAAATAGTACAATAAGGAAATTTGAACCAATGCAACAGAACCACCTCAGTTAAAAAAAAAAAAATCTGTCTCCTGAACAACATAATAGCTAAGCCACATGAACTTTGCTGCCTTGTGAAGAGCGAGAAATTCTCTAAATTAAATCAGTCGGAATGGCGAACCCGAGAGGCTCCTCCTGACTGAGACCTCCGGCAGCGGGGCAGAGGCCAGCCTGAGAAATCAGGCAGAATTGAAGTTCCCCTGAGAGAGAGCGCTAAGAGTGGGGTGGGGAGGCGTTTGTAAGTTTTGCCAAGACTCTTCTTGTTGTGGCTTCTCAGTTGAGTATTCCACTTCTGTTTTACGGTCCTGCTTCTGCGCCATGGCCTTGTAATACTGCAAGGTAACTGCAGTGTATTTCTCTCCTCCAAACCTCTAAGAAGGCAAGGACAAAACAGGCTCCTAGCTTCCTGACGCTCAGAGGCACTTGTTCGTTTTGAAGCAGGGCATTTGGGCTCAGCAGGATTTGGGCCTCAGGCATTCCCAGGAGAAAACGTTCCCACTCCTCTCTGGGTCCCTTAGGGTCTGGCAGAGCTGGATCTGGAAGCCAGCCACAGTGGTGGTGTCAGGAGGCACCTTCTCTCCTCCACCCAGACACTACCAAGGAGCAGCTACTTCTCCATCCCAATTACCTAGCAAACCACCCCTCGCTGACTCCATGTCGGACACAACCTTGTCCTTTCCTCACGCATGCTCGGCCCCAAGGCTTCTGTGCTCCTGCTGCCTCAGCCTGGAATTGTCTTCCATAATTCCTTTAGGACTTGGTGCAAACATCACCCCATCAGACAGGCCCATCTTCCTCATCAGTCATGTTCTCCCATCCTTGTCCCTCTCACTCCCATGCACCCATTTGAGTCTTTAACTTATTAGAACACTGATTTGGGATGGATCACATTAAGACCAAATTACAAGAAAGGATATAAGGAGTCACAGAGGAAAACAACTTGGGAGTCAGTGCCACCGCCCAAGAGGCAGAGGTCTGGACCCCGACCCAGCCATCCTCTTGACAAGGGGTCCTGGGGAAATGGACAGATGGTGGGCTCAATTCAACCTCAGAGCAGTAGTTTGCTGACCCCTGGCCTAGAGCATTGCGACTTAGAATATTCTAGACTCTAGCCTTCATTTGTACCCACAAGATGGTGAAACTGGGGACATATTTGTTTTATGTGCTGAAAACTCTGTTTTCTACTAGATTGTAAGCTATATGAAGACAGGGATTATAACTTATTTATCTGGGCATATTTCATACCCAGGATTACATGAATGAATGAATCGATCAATCAAAACACAAATATCAACAAAAAGGATAAAATAATTTATAGTTCCATTTTTAGTTCTTGTTAACCTAAGTGAAAACTCATTCATTGTTCATATATTTAAAATACAGAATGATCAGAAGACATGTAGAAGAATATAAACCCTATATGGGTCCTAAATTTCTTATAAAATGGAAGCACATTCCCATGCACTGATGGGTGCTGCTCTACTTTAATGGACGTAGAAGAGGTTAACTCAAACAAACAACTGTTGACAGTAGTAAAATAAACAGGATCCTAATTAATGTGTTTGCTAATGAGACTCCCTGGATGGGTGTTTAACCATAACACATGAATTAGGTGTTTATTCCTAACATATGTTCAACTTAGGAGGTTTGGATATTTGAAGCTTTATTTATCATACATTGTCTTCCAAAACTCCAGGAAAAAAAAACTTGCAACTCTGTTTTTATGATCTTGCATACACACACCCCCTCCCCCTACCACCCCCAGAGTGTGCATGGCACACCTGCTATCATTAATGCTCTCATAAAAGGTAACTTTGGAGCTATCCATGAGTCACCAGTGTTAGCACCCAACTACTAAACCACTAATGCAGACCTAAGGACTCACAGGCCTGTATAAACCTATTGGCAATGGGGCAGAGAGAGTTAGAGGAGGGAATACCAAGCCGCCCCATAGACAGTGGAAGCTTGACCATCCAGCCACTTTACAAGTGGGAAAACAAAGAGCAAGATGCAATGGCAGCTCTGCGTCCTCTGTGATGAATGGAACACAGCCAACAAAAGACTGGGACAGTGTCTACTTTTTCCTTAAGTAAACAGCTGTTTGAATCGTTTGACCATAAAATTTTGAAGTATAGGGGTTCTTTGAGTTCCCCCAGCAGAAACAAACTCTTTTGGGTATGGTAGATTTTCAGAGGCACAAAGACTCTAGTAAATATGTTTCAGCATGAGTGGTCGGAAATATCTATGATCAAGCATGAAGACAGAGATATAACCTCCATTTCTAGGTCACTGAATTCATTCAATAAATATTTATTGAGCATTCATCAAGTACCCAGCAGAGACGAACCCAAATCTGGATGCTGCCAGTTCATCCAGCCTTTTGTCAAGCTCACATACAAACTGCTCTATAAGATTTTGGAAAGGTGCATTGGTGATACTTGCTTTACAGTCAAGGACGCTGACACTCTTCCGTCTAGTTTTGCCATCTTTTGCTGTGCCCTGCCTTGAGCTGTCTAGTCAGGAGAATGTGCAGGGAAATTTTTTAGTTTATTAACAGGCAATAGATAAAATATTCTTATTTTGGGGTGAAAATTTTTTCATTCGGTTTATTTTAATCGAAGTGAAATATGAATCTCATCTTTTCATTTTTGAAAAGGGTCATGTTTAGTTCTTCATAAAACACTTGATCCTAGTGTTTCTATTTTGATAAATGATAAAATGTCTTTCTCTTCTCTCTCCTTTTCCTGCTGAGACTCGACTCTCCCCCACGTCTTGCCTTCTGCCCTTTTGACCTCTGGAATATGTCTGTTAGAGCACCAGATGAAGGTCAACCAGTTACTAAAAAAGACCAGACAAAGGAAAAGAATCCTTACTGGGCTCCGTGTCTGTTGAGCTGAAAGCACACACAGGGATTCATTTGTATTAGGGGCAGGTTGTTGTATGCCAGTCTACGAATGGGCACATGACCTCTTTTCCCAATAAATGAGCCAGACTAAAGAGAAATGCTAAATGGCTTAAGTGCAAGTATATTTAAATTCTATAAAATAACATGATCTAATCCTCATTCTTACATCCCCAGGACATTATCACAAAACTGTTTCTTACCTTATGAACAATACGACATGAAAACAAATCCTGAAAAACACTGATTGGAATTTTAGAATAAATAATTAATGTAACTAGAGTTGATAGGTGGCAGATAATTATATACTGAAGAACAAAATCACTTCCGTGCTATTTCTGAATTTCTTATTTACTTTGAGAAGTACTTGTTTAGTTCTAGAGGCGCGGTAGATTTAAAAAGTAAAAGGAGACATGTTTAGCTGCGTCTCTTGACCACCAATGGCCAAAGTTATTGATACCATCACCCCGTGAATTAAGAACTCTGCAGGTGAGGAGGCAAGCGTATTTTCAATTCTGACTCACACTATTCAAGTCAGGCATAACTGACATCTCTTCAGTAATACCGTACTAAGATATATCACAGGATCTGAGAAAGTGTCTGCTACTTAGAGTAAGCATAAAGTCAAACACTGGGGAAAAAAACACATTCCAGACGGTCACAGATGTTCTTAGCAAGAGTGTGTAGGATGTGCAGCCGATAGGAGATTCGCCATGGAGGGACTATTTAATGAGTTAAATCCTGTTGTTAAAAAAATAATTAGAGCTTCCAGCCAAGTTTCTCTGTGGTATGATTCTTTGTTTTGAATTTGCTAATGGGAGATAAGATATAAATGTCAGTCTTCACTCAGCTCCATATTCCTATGGGTCATCTGTAAGAGAATCATGTGGGAAAGGAGGGATTTTTAGATTCTATTTTAAAACTCTCTTTGGGGAAATAAAGCAGAGGCCTAAAGATACGGATTTGAAAAAAGTGTTTGGGAATTAGAGAGCTCGAAATCTGGTCTGTGATTGCATGAAGCTGTTTTAGTTTGACTGTGGGGTGCGAATGCAAATATTGAATAGAAGACTCTCAGCCCAGAAGTCATGTGAATAGCAGGTTAGAACACTCAAATGGAGGCCAGGCTCAGGCCATCAGTCACAGGGCAAAGATTGCACCAGAAAGCTTAGAACACAGAAATGTGACTCATACTGCAAACCACTAAATTAGAAGCAATAGCACTGAAAGATGTTGGTTAGATATCACCTCCAACCTTCTTACCCTAGCAACAGTATTTTTCAGATAAAGAGACTAACTCCAAAGAACAACACTGACTTACCTAGTCATATTTTTTTTATTCAGTAAGTATTTAACGAATACCTATGACGATCCTGGTGCCATCCTAACTGTTAGGTGGTTTCCAAATTGCTAAATTTCCAAATTGCCATCAAATTTGGGAAAACATCAATTAAGGAGAGAACTTTTCTTTTGATTTGGTTCCAGCAATGAGACTCAAATCCTCTGTGCTTGTACACAGCTGATGATTGGAAGAATTTTTTATAGACTAACTTCTGGCACCACATAATTCAGACCTTGATTCTTCTCTACTGCTCATAAACCTCCCCTGCTTGGAGCCATAGGAACATAACCTCTGGTCCTTCCTTGTTACATCCAGATGAATTGGCACAGGAGACAGTGAGGATTATTTCTGGAAGCTGTTCTCGGACTAGATCAGCAAGCAATAACTTAGCTACACAAACATGTAAATGCAAACCCCATAAATATATATCATTAAGCTGGAAAAATATATATATATGTGTATGTATGCAATTCAACTTTTCTTTAGCTGAATCCAAAATGCCTCTTTGGCCACATAAGCACTGCCAGCTAGGGGAAGAGAGTATAACAGAGAAGTCAGTAGGGGAAAACCTGTAAGTTTAATCGATGTGGTTAAAATAGGTTACTTATAGCCGGGCGTGGTGGTGCACACTTGTAATCCCAGTACTTGGGAGGCGGAGACCAGAGAATCCGGGTTCGCAGCCAGTCTCAGCTACTTAGTGAGGCTCTGCAACTTCGTGAGACCCGGTTTCAAAATAAAGTATAAAAAATAGGGCCGGGGGTGTAGCTTGGAGGTAGAACGCCCCTGGGTTCAATCCCCGGTACCACAAAAAAAAAAAGCTTACTTACGCAAATTTTACCAAATACGAATGGCCACGTGACACTTTCTTAAAGATCCACATTTCCACACCAAGTAAAGAAATGATGCAAATCAGGGACCTGAAGCCTCCACTACGGTGGCTTTGTAGTAAATGCACCTCAGGTGGTAGCAGTGGGAGAATGAACATCAGCATTCCCTACCTCAATCAAACCAGTGCACCAGCAACCACCACACAATGCATTATTTGCTGACAAAGAGAATAAACATATGGACTGCTTGTGAAAACACACAGAAGACAAGCTCACCCAGTCTTGGCACATAAGGGACCTGGTTATAATTGAAAGTAGAACCCCATTCCAGTTTACTCAAGCCAGCACTTTAGGAACAGATAAAAGATCTTTTCCAAAGGCTGTTTGCTACTTTGAGAAGCCTTTTCATTTATCATCCATATGGTGGATACTAACAAGGGAGAGAGTGAAGCTAATTGGTGAAGAAGGAGTCTTGATAGATTTTTAAGAAGCGTTAAACTGGAAAGAGCAGCCTCCAATTTAATCAGCCACCAAGCAGATTTTCCAAGAATTATGAGTTAGACATTAGCATCCCATTTTTAAGACAATTTATGCAGGCACTGGGACCCTGTGGCTCATTTATAAGTTACCTATAACCACCATTTCTTGGGCACTTATCAGCAACACGCTCTGGGCCAGGGGGTTTAGTCCATTTGGCAGTCTTCATGTTGGGAATTCTTAATACCCTACCCAAATATGGAAGCAGATGCTTAGGAGTTGTACTCTGCCCTGAATATACAGATATAAGGTGGCAAAGAGGGGTCTGCAAAGACTTTCTAACTCCAAAGTCAGTTTTGAACTTACTGTGTGCTGGGCCCAGTTATTGCCACAAAATCTCTGTTTTCACAGAGGGAAGATTGACAATTAACAAGAATGAAACCCAAATGTGTCCTACTTTATGACTAACACGTGCTATTGTAAAGGCACTTACAGCTTGGTCTCCTGGTGGTCTCTCCAAGACAAAGGGTCTGAGCATAACACTATGAGAAACTGTGTTCATCCCTAGCTCCTGGCCCCTGTACTCTGGTAGGTCACTCCCTGGAGCCTCCTTATTTGTCCCTTGTGTTGAATTGCGTACACAAAGAAGAATTGCAACTCAGGGCTTTTGCATTTGATGTTTTCTTTGCCTTGGAACCCTTTTTTTCCCTAGTTATGCACATGGTTCATAACTCAACTCACTCTCTGCTCGGATGTCATCTCCCTAAAGAGGACCTTGACCAAAGTGCACCCCTTTCCATTGCACTCTTCCTTTGTGTTCTTCCTCTTCATTTCACTTCGCACTATCTATATGCACGATTATGTACATACATAGACTTTTATCTCTCACCAGCTCCCCTGTTAGAATGTAGATGGCATGAAATCAGGGCCTTTGTTTTGTTGTCTGGTTTATCTCCGATGTTGCATTGTAGATGACCTGCAAATATGTATGAACAAATAGATGTGCCACCTGTGTGACTGATGTCATGAAGGATCAGTAAGGTTAGCTGCACCAAAAAGGAAAAGAAAAAGGGAAGTACAAGTCCCTACACACCTGCTACTTCACTCATGGTCTGGATCTATAAGATGAGCTATCCGGGTTCCCAGACAAGCCTTCTTCTACAAGAAAGACAACATTCTTTTTCTCTGTCAAATAAACTCCTTCCTCCCTGTGGGAGGGCCAGTGTGAGTCCAAGTTTGGGATTCTGAGCAACACGTTCAGTGTTCACACAGACTTTTCGTCCTTTGCTATGACCACGTACATCTCTACCTGTTTCTCAGCAAGTCTGGTCTTAAAATACACTCACGGGGTTCCTCTGGGAAGTAGTTTGTGATATATACAGCACAACTTTATTTACCCTGCTACAAGGAGACACAGACATGAACTGTGTAAAAACAGTTACAGCTAGTCATACATGCCTAGAAGTAGAACTAGGGATTTACATGACTAAGAATTGTGCCTTGAGAGCCAGGCATGGTGGCGCACTCTTGTAAACCTAGTATTTGGGAGGCTGAGACAGGAGGATCTGAGGTTGGCAGCCAGCCTCAGCTACTTAGTGAAGCCCTCCGCAACTTAGTGAGACCCTGTTTCAAAATAAAGAATAAAAAATAGGGCTGGGGGTGTAGCTTGGAGGTAGAATGCCTCTGGTTTCAATCCCCAGTACCGAAAAAAAATATTATTCCATGTGCCCTCTAATAACATCCTCCTAGGAATTTTTCTTTTAATGAAGAAGATAGTTTCCAGTGAAACACTTAAATGCGAGAATTTCCAGAGGAGTAATGGCCTGGCGTGCTCCAAGGTGTGCTTCAGCTTTGTGACTGGTAAGTTTCTTCCATTTCTACAAACTAAGGACAGAGTGGGCTCAGAGAGAACAGTGTGGATAGAAGCATCACTGTGGCTCCATTTTCTAATTAAGACCTCAGCTTCAGTCCCTGCAGCCATGGCTACCAAGAATTTTGGCAGGCTAAGACAAGAAGATCGCAGGTTTGAAGCCAGACTCAGCAACTTACCAAGACCCTGTTTCAAGATAAAAAAAAAAAAATAGAAGCCGGGTGTAGTGGCGCATGCTTGTAATCCCAGTACTTGGGAGGCTGAGACAGGAAGATCGCAGGTTCGTGGTCAGCTTCAGCTACTTAGTGAGGCCCTCTGCAACTTTATGAGACCCTATTTCAAAATAAAGAATAAAAATAGGGCTGGGGGTGGAGCTTGGAGGTAGAATGTCCCTGGGTTCAATCCCCAGTACCACAAAAAAGATAAAAAATAAAAAGGGCTGGGTGTGTAGCTTGTAGATAGAATGCCCCTGGGTTCAATCCCCAGTACAAAACAAACAAAATACGAACAAAAAATAACATTTCAAAGCAATGATGTGCTTCATAGATGTTAGATGTTCCTAAAATCTTTATCAGTGAAATGTAATTTCTTATCATAGGGCCCAACCCCAGACAGGGAGTAAGGTGTGAAAACGCATTCACCTAGCAAAGGCATGGATACTGATATAAAGGTTTTATTTGGGGGAAGTGTCGCAATGGTCCTCACACCTGTGTAAGAGCTCCTCCATACTTGTAGTGACCAGGCACTGCCTCTTGGTATGCCTGGGCAAGGCTGGGGAGACAAAGAAATGAGGCCCTTTGCTTCCTGGGCACTATAGTAATCATCAGTTAAGTTCTAAGGCTGGCCTCGAACCTGTGATCCTCCTGTCTCAGGCTCCCAAATACTGGGATTACAGGTTTGGGCCACCATGCTGGGCTAGGTCTGTCTTTGAGATAAGATGCTGCCAGGGCCATCATCAACTCAAACACATGGACATTTACTACAAGTGAATGTTAAGTTCTTTGAAGTGCAAGGCCACAAATTCTCTAAGCCCACTACAAACCCAGTCAAAACATCCTGCATCCAAAGGACAATAGCTTTTATTTATTAAGCCCTTCACTATGTGTCAGGATGGTGGGAGCCCAGTAAACAGAGGGCAGAGAGGAGTCAGGGGAGGTCAGCAGACAGATAGGGGTGAGATGAGGAGGAAACATTAATAAGAATTAGGGACACTAGCGAGGTCCTCTTGCAAAACATCACAAAGCTTGTCATTGACAAAGCTGGAATTCAAATCCAGGCCTGTCTGGCCTAATACTCAAACTCTTAACAATTATGATGCATCCCTAATTGCATTATAATCGTTATCATTATAAATTAACTTTCTATAGAAATTTCAATGTTTGATTTTTTTTCTCATTTTTTTATCAGAAATTTCCCCATTTCTTTTTTTTTTTTTTTTGCGGTACCGGGGATTGAACACAGGGGCGTTCTACCTCCGCGCTACACCCCCGGCCCTATTTTTTATACTTTATTTTGAAACCGTGTCTCACGAAGTTGCAGAGGGCCTCACTAAGGAGAGAGAGAGACAGAGAGACAGAAAGGCAGGGAGAGAAAGAGACGAGAGAGCTGAGGCTGGCCGCGAACCTGGATCCTCCGGTCTCCGCCTCCCAAAGTACTGGGATTACAAGTGTGCGCCACCACGCCTGGCTCCCCATTTCTTAACATCCTTCATTGTAAAATTGTTAAAACATGTTGTTAACAATACAATTGTTAAAATATACCCATTGCCTCTTCATTCTCATCACCCTCCCACTCTCAAGATTTTATTTATTTATTTATTGTTTTGTTTTATTTTAATCTGCGCTCTCAATAGTGATTCATGAAACCCCTTCCTCAAAGAGCTCCACTGGCTACTCATCTTCCACTCTAATTGGATATTTTAGTTTTCATTCTTCTCAGCATCTTCACGGTATTTAATACCTTTTTCTTTCAAAAAGTCTCTTCTCCTTTAAGGGTTTGTTTTGGGGGGGTACTGAGGATGGCAACCAGGGACCTTCTACCTCTGGGATACACCCCCAGCCCTATTTTATTTTTTATTTGGAAAAAGGGTCTCACTAAGTTGCTGAGAGCCTTGCTGAGTTACCAAGGCTGGCTTTGAACCTGTGATCCTCCTATCTCAGCCTCCCAAGTACTGGGATTACAAGTGTGCTGCGGGGCGTGGTGGTGCACGCTTGTAATCCCAGTACTTTGGGAGGCGGAGACCAGAGGATCCGGGTTCGCGGCCAGCCTCAGCTCTCTCTCGCTCACTCTCTCTCTCTCTCTCTTTCTCTCTCTCTGTCTCTCTCTCTCTCTACTTAGTGAGGTCCTCCGCAACTTCGTGAGACCCAGTTTCAAAATAAAGTATAAAAAATAGGGCCGGGGATGTATCGCGGAGGTAGAACGCCCCTGGGTTCAATCCCCGGTACTGCAAAAAACAAAACAAAACAAAACAAAACAAGTGTGCGCCACCACTCCTGGCTCCTTTCAGCTTATGCAACACAGCACTATACTTTGTTTTGCTCCTTTATTGGCCCCAAAATGTGTTACTGGGTTTCTGTCCTCAGCCTTCTTCTCTAGGCAGTCATTTTGTTTGCTTCAGCTACCACCTAGAAGCAGGTGATTCCTAAGTCCTAAACTCCATGTTCAGTTCTGCCATTCTAGTTGGCTGATGGACCTAAATCCTTCTTCCTTCCCGATTCATTTCTGTTACTACATTATTTATTTCTATGACAAACAGCACAAATCTTCTAGTACTCCAGGCTGGACAGTCATCTGTTACCTTTCCTTCACCTCTCATGGCAAATTCCTGAAACACATCCTATAGATTCAATCACGACATCATTCCTCCTACATATCATCTGTCTTCTGTTCCATGGTCAGTGCCCTCAATCTTGCTCTCATTACCTCGTGCCTGGATTATCGAGCATGACTTTCTTTGGTTTTCTATAAACTGATTTGTGAACAGTCTTTCCAAAACTTAAGCTCTGATCATACTGTTGGGATTGTCTCCAGGACCCCCTGTGGATGCCAAAACCCACAGGGTCTCAAAAGCCCTCATATAAAATGGTGTAGAATTTGCATATAGCCTGTACAATCTTCCCACACACTTTCATCTCTAGATTACTTATAACATCTGGCACAATGCAAATGCTATGTAAATAGTTGTTGTACTGTATTATTTAGGGAATAATAATAATAAGAAAAAAAGTCTGTATTTGCTTAGTACAGGTGTAATTTTGTTTTTCAAATATTTTTTAAGCTGGATATAGTGGTACACTCCTATAATTCCAGAACTTGGGAAGCTGAGACAGGAGGATCTCAGATTTGAGGCCAGCCTTAGCAACTTACTGAGACCCTCAGCAACTTAGCAAGACCCTATTTCAAAAATAAAAAAAATAAGCCGGGCATGGTGGCGCACATTTGTAATCCCAGTACTTGGGAGGCTGAGACCGGAGGATTTGGGTTCGTGACCAGTCTCAGCTACTTAGTGAGGCCCTCCACAACTTAGTGAGACCCTGTTTCAAAATAAAGAATAAAAAATAGGGCTGGGGGCATAGCTCTGAGGTAGAATGTCCCTGGGTTCAATCCCCAGTACCTAAGAAAAATAAAATAAAAATTTTAAAAATAAATGGGGTTGTAGGTGTAGCTTGGAGGTAGAATACCCGTGTGTGTGTGTGTGTGTGTGTGTGTGTGTGTATTCTGTGGCTGGCTTAATCTATGGATGCAGAACCTGTGGATCACGTAGGTCCAACTGTATATGTTAACAGACTACTATTAAAAAAAAATTACAGCACACTCTGATTAGTCCTCATTCCCCCAGAATGAAATCCAGATTCTTCGCCACGTCTGTGCCTCAGTTGAGACGGGCTGGGATGGCTGTAGAACAATCAATCCACATTAAGAATCAATCTATATTGAGGCACAACGTCTTAGTGTCTTAATATAAGGCATTTATTTCTTGTGCCCGCGAAGCCTGCTGCGGGCTCCAGGGACTCTCCAGGGAAGCCATCTCTCATGTGTTGACTCAGCATTGCACTTTCCTAACATGCTTCCACAATCTCATGGCTGCAGCAGGACAGAGACAGCTGAGCACCAGTGATTGAAGGGTTCTGCCTGACAGCACCTGCAGAATGGGAGAAGATCTTTGCCAGCTATTCCTCTGACAGAAGACTAATATCCAGAATATATAAAAAATTAACAAACAACACCAAACAATCAATAATTGGACAATTGAACTAAATAGACATTTCTCAAAAGAAGAAATACAAATAGCCAACAAATATATGAAAAGGTGCCCAATTTCCTTAGTATTCAGGGAAATGTAAACCAAAAGCACACTGAGATTTCGTCTCACTCCAGTTAGAATGACAGTCATAAAGAAGACATATAGTAATAAATGCTGGCGAGGATGTGGGGAAAAGGAACCCTTATGTGCTGTTGGTGGGATTTTAAGTTAGTACAACCACTATGGAGATCAGTATGGAGGTTCCTCAATGGAACCACCATCGGACACAGCCATACCACTCCTTGGTATCTTTCCAACAATAATTGAAATCAGAATACTATAGTGATACGCATATCCATGTTTATAGCAGCACAATTCTCAACAACCAAGTTATGGAACCAGACTAGAAGTCAGTCAACAAATGAATGAATAAAGAAAATGTGGTATATACACATAATGGAATTTTACTCAGGCATAAAGAACAAAATTTGTCATTTGCAGGAACATGAATAGAACTAGAAAATATTATGCTTAGTGGAATCAACCAGATTCCAAAAATCAAGGATCACATGTTTTCTCTCAAATGTAGAAGCTGGAGAGAAAAAGGAAAGAAAAGGGACTTCATTAAAATTAAGAAGGAGATCAGTAGAGTAGTGGAAGGAGACCCAGGGAGGGAGGCCGAGAGGGAAGGGGAGGAAGGAAACAGACTAAATAATACTATGTTCATATATAAATGTGTCACTGTGAATCTATTATGTGTGATTACAATGCACCAGTAAATTTTTTAAAGTCTTCTTCCTTCATACATTCACTGACCAAAGGAAATTGAACGCCGGGCGTGGTGGCACACGCTTGTAATCCCAGTATTTTGGGAGGCGGAGACCGGAGGATCAGGGTTCGCGGCCAGCCTCAGCTCTCTCTCTCTCTCTCTCTCTCTCTCTCTCTCTCCCTGTCTCTCTCTCTCTCTCTCT
>PVJS01029435.1:0-24770 GCA_004027185.1 Glis glis
ACCTAGCCTCAGGAGGGCTGTGATAGGCAGTTACCTCCTTCTGTGCTCACAGACGACAGGTGCCTCTACCTATGATAGGTTACAGGGGGGCGTGGTGACCCGACCCGTCGCGTGCCATTGGACCACACCCTACTGCTTGCGAGTTTCCTGTATTGCCTCTACTATAAAGGAGGGATTTGGCTTTCTAATAAACGAGATCTTGCCAGACATGACTCCCGGTCCGAGGTATGTGTCTTTGGGGGCCGTTCGGCGTCTCTCCCCGCCCCCTTTCAGCATAGCATCAGACCCTCGGGCTGGCCCCGAGAGACTGATGCCCCAACAGGTCAATAATACATATTAAATAACAATGGAAAGTTTTGATTTCATATCATTTTTTGTCTCTGTGTTAGAAGTATTATAATTTATGGATCCATTCTCCTAGCAGAAAATTGAGTCTAATTACAGAGCAAGTAAGTATGAATTAGGCACAAAATTGTGGATATCACAGGACTGAGAATAGATAAAGAAGATTTGCATACCTATGTCTCTATTAAATTGCATAACTCTATCCATGGATAAATCTATTTACATAGGTAATTAAGATATTATACTATCAAGATAAGAAATAATATCCAAATAATTACCATTGATGGAAAAAAATTAACAAAAAGCTGTAGCTTGTAGGTAGAATTCCCCTGGGTTCAATCCCAGCACCACACATAAAAAATAATAAATACATAAAAAGAAAAATGGAAACTCAAGTACCAGATCTTATATTAACTAATAAATACAAATCTGAATAAGTATATATTTTTATTAATTTTTTTTGTGGTACTGGGGATGGAACCCAGGTACATTCTACCTCTGAGCTACACCCCCAGCCCTATTTTTTATTCTTTATTTTGAAACAGGGTCTCACTAAGTTGCGGAGGGCCTCACTAAGTAGCTGAGGCTGGCCGCGAACCTGGATCCTCTGGTCTCAGCCTCCCAAGTACTGGGATTACAAGCGTGCGCCACCACGCCCGGCTTTACTTTTATTAATTTTTAACTTTATCAGTCTTCTTTACTCACAACTAAAAAGCTTGCATGATGTCCTTCAAAATTGTTGCTTCACAAGTGATTTGAAGATATCAACTGTTAATCACAAATCTGACAAGTACTTTACAGATTACCCCAAAATTAATTAATTGAGTCCTTTTTTAATATTATAGGCACTTGTATTTTTTCTGCCTCACTCTGGGTCAATTTTAACTGATGTTGCTCACTAGACTTTTTAATGGATTTTAAAAACATTAATGTTAACTGATGAGGTCTTTACCTCTTTCATTTTGATTTCTTTTTTCAATTACTGCAGAAGTCCTGAGTTCCCAAGAGCACTTATTCTTGTACAAGACAACCCTTCTTAAACTATTGTTAAAGATGTACAAAGTTTTCCCTTTGGAGGAAAACTTATTGCAGTGTTTGGAAACAATTGAATCTACTTAAATTGTCTTCAGTTATTTCTGATTAGCTAGTCATTAATTTGTGACCTTGTATTTAACAGAAATTTCACCAACTTCATAGTTTCCACTGCCTTCCAGAATTCTCAGAAAAGACTTACAGTGTTCCTTTCTTTCTGTCTACTGTGGTTGAAGAGAAACTAATTTACAGAATTAAGTTCTATACTGTTCAGAATAGATTGTAACATCTTATGGACATGAGTTAGTTAGATCTTTAAAGAGCCAGGAAACCTACAGCTGTTGTATTTATCTTCACAATTGATTACCCATAAGATCTATTTATTTCTCTCCTCTTGAGAGATTTTTGAAACAATAAAATGTACCTGTCTTTTTCTTAAGTATTAGCAATTTTTGCTTGAATCACATCAAAGTTCCAGATTATCAATTCAGTGAATCTTGTTTGCAGAGGTCTCATATTTCTACTTAACATATATTATGGCCGGGTGTGGTGGCGCACACTTGTAATCCCAGTACTTTGGGAGGCAGAGACCGGAGGATCCGGGTTCGTGGCCAGCCTCCGCTCTCTCTCTCTCTCTCTCTCTCTCCCTGTCTCTCTCTCTCTCTCTGTCTCTCTCTACTTAGTGAGGCCCTCCACAACTTCATGAGACCTGGTTTCAAAATAAAGTATAAAAAATAGGGCCGGGGGTGTAGCACGGAGGTAGAATGCCCCTGGGTTCAATCCCCGGTACCGCAAAAAAAAAAAAATATATATATATATATTATGTAGTAAAGTCATAACTGTTATTATATTTCTTTAATGATAATTCATAATATAATATTCTAAAACATGAGTCTAATAGGAGTTATCTAGTATTTTAATTTGCATATCTAGGCACTAACATCTAAATATACTACTGAAACTGACATTTTTCCTTACCAGTGTTCTTGTCTATAGTACAAACAATGACACTCGCAGACAACAGAGCAGGGAGTTTATTGTAAAGAGAAAGGGGAAGGGGGAAAAAGGGGCAGATCACCCTTTCGGGCAATAGGGAACCTGGTGTCCAGCAGCTGCCTCCTGGACACTACTTGGGAGTACTCAAGCCACGCATCATCAATTGCAAATTGGTTTCTCCCAAAGTCCACATGATCTACTGAAGAGAGTTTCAGGTCACTTCTAGGGGCCTCGTTTGGCCTTAATGTCCAGCGGGTGTCTTTTGGTCACTACCTGGGAGTTGACCGGGCTGAGTGCCGTCAACTACACACTGCTTTCTCTCAAAGTCAACACAACCTGTGAGAGGGGCATTTAGGGAACCACGACCCAGAGGGAAGGGTCCCCAAATGGGTAACCCTTTAGGGTGGCTAGTCTAGGGGTTTATATACCTCTTTGAGTTTCCTTTCCCACTTGGGGTCCCAGAGGCAATTTCTTGGGACTTAGCTAGTGTTCTTCTTTATGTCTCCTTCTCTTGGTTGGGGTCCCATATGCTGTTTCCTGGGATCTCCTGGGATCACTTATCAGCAGGAACAACTAGAGTTTTGTAAACATCTGGTCACTCTCAGGAGGACTGATCTTGTCAGCACTTGACATTCAGGAGGTCTGGTCCTTTCAGGAATTTTGGAATTTAGTTAGCATCTGTTGCCTCTCAAGAAATTAAAGTCTTTCTACCATGGTCCCCTGGCCCTATCTGCCAATTTCTTTCTACCCACTCACTAATACAAAAGAAAAATTTTTGTTGATTTATATTGCATTCATATGGCAGATGACTTGTTAAGTTTTGAAATATCAAGAAATACATGACTTATATGGATAAAAACAACATTCCTGGTAATCACATTAGAAATATCAGACACTAAAATGTATCTTTTGTACCAGGTGTGGTGGCATGCTGGGCAGCATCCCAGTACTTGGGAGGCTGAGATAAGAGGATTGCAAGTTTTAGGCCAGCTTCAACAGCTTAGTGAGACCCTTGGAAATTTAGTGAGGCTCTGTTTCAAATTAAAGTTAAAAAATGGGGCTGGGGTGTATCTTGGAGGTAGAATGCCCCTGGGTTCAACCTCCAGTACTCCCCAAAAAAGTATCTTTTGTTCTTATTTAAATTGATTGCTATAACAGAAATATAAATTTCACAGTTTCTTTCCAATTTAACAATTTTACAAATATTAATTTTTCTTCAAAGATGAGTGCTTTCCATCCACTTTAATATAACACCCTATGAAACATATGGATGGTGGTTTTTTCTTTTTTCAATAGATTTTATTTGTTAGTTCTTATATTTTTATATTATCATACACATGCTATTTTATTTTTATACCATTGAGTCATATCTACAATAAACTGTATCCATTTTAAGAGTAGAGTTTGATGAGTTTTTACCAATATAAATGTAAGGTTATAAATTATAATTTGTTAGGAGTTTATGTCTGGATAGAGATTTGGGAAAGCAAGCAAATACTATTAGTCTATTTTCTTGTTCCTCATTGTATTTTACTCTAGTTCTTAGGCCAGCAAAACTGGCACCTATGTAGCTAATGAGGGATTGATCCTGATCAAAGAAGTCTAAGTCAGTGTCTCACAGTCTATTAGGCTGGATTGGGATGATATATTAAAGCTTCCTACAAATACTGTCAACATACCTGAAAATTCTAGACAGTTGTTCTCTGCAGTGCTTTGTTACCTATGACCTTGATTTGATAATGCAATTTTGGACCATTGGGGACTTAACAACCCATGAATAACCCTTCACAAGGTTCTCACAGGAAGTACTCAGTCCACAATCTGTTTTTTTATTCTCCTGTGAATAACAAAGGACCAGTTGGGAGAGTCAGGACTTAATCATTAACTAGTCAAATAGCTCAAGGAGTCATAGTTGGCTTCTTTCAGAATCTGCAACAACAAATAGATCTACATAAATTAACATTCTTAGATAATTTCTATCTCCAACTAACTATATCATCAATTGCAAATCTCTCTTCTCAAGAACTCTTGAGATAAATGCTCCATATAGTGCATGAAAAAAAAGCATGCACTCATTATTTTCTTACCATCCTTTTCAGATGAAAACTGTTATTCCTAAGAAGTTAAAAGCGAAATGATAGGTTCTTTTCAACATCTTATTATGTAGCATCTGTAATCATATTTCTGGTTATAAGCTAGAAAAAATACCTCCGATATATATATAAGCTGAATTCCAATTAAATATATGTGTCATTAAAGATCAGTTGCATGAACTGTAATAAAAAATAGTGGATGTTTGAAAGGAGGTCAAACAGTACCACTCTAGAAGACAATAATTTTAATACTCTAATCATAGGTGTGGAAAAAATGTCACTCTTTCACAACTTTAGCTTAAAAGATAACACAAAAAGGGTTGCACTTATGCTAAGATCTGAAATTGCAAATGGGGAAACGTTACTACATACCACTGAATAAATAGAGAATATACCATGAAAATATACCATCTGGTAGCTCATTAACCTCTATTATTAGGTGCTTTCTCCACAAAAGTGCCCTCTGCTTTGTATTTAATTACCTTTCCAAATTCCAAAGCCACAAAGCTTGTAAGATGATAAGGACAAATGATACTTGTGGACTGGAGAGCATATATCTGATATGGGGCAAATGCATATATTTCATTAAGGCATAATTATCTTAATTACTAAAGTAAATGAAAAGCAGTTATATTAAAAAATCACATTTTTCATCAGATATCTTTTTTATATAAAAAAGGCTAAAGGGGGAAATTGCTACTTGGTATATATCCAAAAATCATTTATGTCCTATAAATTTATCATGAAGTCTAAGAATATTTTCAGCATAAAATATTTGATTTCATGCAAATTGGAAAATCTTATTAATTTCATTTTAATCAAATGACATTTATTCATAATACTATAGTAGTCAATTGTGTTCATTTTGTTTGAGAACCCAGTAACTTAAAATACAAAGAAACCCAGTGTACAAATAAAATAGCTATGCTCATATTAAAGTTATATGAAAAGTTTTAGGTATCAAAATATTCCCTTTAACAGAATCTGTGGTAAGCTACTAAATTACTGAACTATTTTTGACTCTTTTGTATCAGAATTGTTATCAAAATGACATGTTATGACCGAGTGTGTGTGTGTGTGTGTGTGTGTGTGTGTGTCTATGTAGATCAGAAATTTAGTAGCTTACCACACCTTCTATTAATAGGAATGATTTAGCCAGGTGTGGTGGTGTTTTAGCTTCCCTAGTACTTGGGTGGCTGAGACAGCAGGATCTCAGTTTTGAGGCCAGCCTTAGTAATTTAGCAAGGCCCTCAGCAACTTAGTGAGACCCTGTTTCAAAATAAGAAAATAAAATAGGGCTGGAGGTGTAGCTCAGAGGTAGAATGACCCTGGGTTCAGTCCCCAACACCACACACACACACACACACACACACACACACACACATACACACACACACACATGAATATTTTGATACATAAAACTTTTCATATAACTTTAAGACAATCATCACTACTTTTCTCATACAATAAATCAACATTTCTTCACAATATGAAAGTTGTATGACTTTAACACTACAATGATTTGAAATTAATTCGTGTAATGACATCTTTATGAAGGGAAGTTAGATGATTAGATGACTGTTTTTTCTTAAAGGAACATCCCTGATTACAGTGTGCAGAATGGTTCATGAGGTCATGAATGAAAGAATGAGAGTAGAGGGAAGTGGTAGCAGTGATCAGTAGTTGTTAGAGGAGGATCAGTGTGTCCATGCTAGAGACACAGAAACAGAAAACAAATTTAAAAAAAGCCAAATGCCTAGTGCACAAAATGTTTAGAAGGTATCAGATGGAGGAGGGGAAAGAAGGGGAGATTTGGTACACAGTTCTCAGGCGGGCTTGCACAACTGGGTGGAAGATGGTGTTTGTTGCAGGGCCTACTGAACAAAGATGGTTTTGTGGGAAGGACACGAGTTTAATGGTAGATTGAATGGGAAGAGACTTTGGGGCTGCATCTCTCTTGTCTGACAAACATGATCACCACATGGGAAGCTTTTCAAAACTACCCATAAGCCAGATGTGGTGGTGCATGCCTGTGATCCCAGTACTTGAGAGGCTGAGACAGGAGGATCACAGGTTTGAGACCAGCCTCAGCAATTTAGCAAGACCTTCAGCAATGTAATGAGACCTTGTTTCAAAACAACAACAACAACAACAATAATAATAATAATAATAATAATGGCTTGGGGTGTAACTCAGAGGTAGAATGCCCCTGGGTTTAATCCAAAGTACCAAAAAAAAAGAAAAAGGAAAAAAAAGAAACCAAATGTCAATAAGTTTAAAAAGCCCACAAGTGATACTGTTAGCCAATATTGAGAATTACTGCCTAAGAATATGCACATGTAGATATATTGTATGATTGCAAACTTCCATGTGAGTTGTTTGTGTATAAAATCTGTAAAAAATGTGCCTATTCAAATCTTAAAATATGGAAAAAATAAGCAGGAAAGACATATAGTAATGGAAACTCTGTAAAGAACTACAAATCTTTATTTATAATATTAATTAATATTTTTGCCAATAGGTGATTTCTGTATTAGTTTTTTTAAATGTTTTTCCCATTGGTAATACTGAATATCATGAGTTACTTTATATTAGTACCTATCTGAGCAAAAAGATGTCTTCCAGCATTTATATTGCTATTTTAACTTCTAAACCTTGTTTTCCTACATTTTTCCTCATGATTCCCTTTCTTCATTAATGTTTGGATTACTTTAAGACATTTTTATAACTATATCCTTTTTATATTATTATTGGTAAATTCATAAAGAAACCATTGTTTTTATAGCTAAATTTTATATAAAGCATTGTTTTTGAAAATACTAAATTTGCTCACATTGATTTTGACATATATTCTATATTTAAAGATTTTTTTTACCAATCTCAGTTGAAAAATGGCTTTCACATAGAATGAAATGAATCTAATACTTTTGATGCTTAGAATATAATAATGTGTCCTGGCAATAGAGTTAAATAAAATAGTTCACTTTCTTTTATCATAAGATAACCAATTATTTGATTAGTTACTATTAGATCAAGTAGAAACTTTTTCAAGTCTACTAAATAATAATTAATATTTATGTGTCAAAAAATGAATATCTATGAGACTTTTTACCTTTGTATCATACATATATGTATATGTATATGGTTATGTGTATATGCACTATAGACATCTATAATTATAGAATTACATATGCAATGTACATATTGTACAGACATTTCTTTAGAGCATCATAAATATATGTATGCATGCACATATATGTATTGATAATTAGGGAAAACATTGTTGATAATGGTGTTTATTGGACATAACATATATGTATCTCATAAACTAGCTAGTAAATGCCTGAGACAGCAGAGATTAAAGGCCAAGTTCTTGTCACTTGCATTCCTATTGACAGTGTACAGTAAGTATTCTCTAAGTCTCAGCTGGGTGAAAACTAACTTACCAATAGAGATTTATACCAATATAATATGGTGTCATCAACACCAGCTTGAAAATGATCCAAATTTTGTCATAAAAACAAATACCTGCTTGGGAAAAGTGATTTTTTTCTTTTATATACATGTGCTGTATTTGCTTTTATAAACTGCACATAACAGAATACTGATGGTACAAACACTTCACATACCAACATGTCTCCTCCATCAAAATATAACTCAACTGACATAATTTCTGAAAGGTCTTTGTAATTTTTTTTCATGATTCTCATTAATGTACATGATGTGAACTCATTGGCAATGCAAATTCTTCATAAAATGAAAGATTAAATCAAATAAAAATGCAGCATTAAATTTAAAACCCATGCTTTCAAAATAAACATTCCACTGTCCTTTATGAGGCATCAAGAAAAATGATCTTGGGAACATCATCGTAAATGTGACTTGGCAGAAGTTGAAGTCATAAATCACGAACATTTATGGGGCTAAAGAAATAGAAGCTAGAATTCGAGAAAACCAGAAGTTGTGTGACAAGAATTTCTTTGATTGTTCTTCAGTCGATAATGAAGTATGTTGAAAAGAGAAATATGAAGTCTATTGTTCATTTTTAACAAAAAATCTATCATATGAAATTATATTTATGATGCTGCATTCAAATAACTGAACATAGCTCCAAAGTAGGAAGGTTTTGAGCTTTCTTAAATTATACAGAGTGATTTCTTATCTAGGATTCTCATTTCTTTTCTCTAGTCATTTAATTTTGTTTTATACCTATATATAACCACTAGTTACTCTTCTCATTCAGCATTTCCTGACAATGACCAATAGAGATTCATGAATGCCAGTGGGCGTGGTGGCGCACGCCTACAATCCCACTACTTGGGAGGCTGAGACAGGAGGATCGCAGGTTCTCGGCCAGCCTTAGCAACTTAGTGAGGCCCTCTGCAACTTAGTGAGACCCTGTTTCAAAATAAAAAATAAAATAGGACTGGGGGGTATAGCTCAGAGAACAAATGTCCCTGGTTCAATATCCAGTACCACAAAGGAAGGAGGGAGGGAGGGAGGGAGAGAAAGAGAGAGAGAGAGAGAGAGATTCATGAATGTGTAGGACAGGACCTAATATCAGTCTTAGGATCCTGTGAAGGTAATTCTGAAATGCCTAAACCCTTGCTTATGTGCATGCATGACAGTTATTTTCATTTTTACAGTAAAATTTAATTTGTTTGATGGCTCTCAATAAATTAACATTTAATGTCATTAATTATTTATTTAAAACATCTATTTTACCAAAAGCAGAATTGCTAGGACCTAATAAAGATAAAAATTCCTCTTTGGGTATATTTTTGTTTAAGACATCCCATTTTAAAATCAGGATATTAGGGTTCTACTATTGAGTTGTAAGAGTTCTTACATATGATACATGGTTTGAAATATTTCCTCTCATTTTTAGGTCACCTTTCACTCTGTTGATTGTTTCCCTTGCTGTACAGAAACTCTTTAGTTTGACATAGTCCCATTTGTCTATTTCTGCTTTTGTTGTTCATCTTTTAGTGTTATATCAATAAATTCATTGCCAAGAGCAAAGTCTGGAAGGTTCCTCCCATATTTTATTTTAGGAGTTTCATATTTTTCAGGTCTTACACTTAAGTCTTTAATCCATTTTGAATTGATGTTTGCATATGATATAAAGTATGGGTCCAACTTTATTCTTTTATGTGTGGCCACCTAGTTTTTAAACTCTAAAGAAGATATACAAATGTCCAAGGTACACATGAAAAGATGCTATATGTATTTAACCATCAGGGAAATGCAAATCAAAACCACAATTAGATGATCATGTCACATCTCTTAGGATGACTAATGTCAAAAAGTCAAAGGACAGCCAGTTTGGGGAGGAAGTAAATAAGTTAGAATGCTGTATACTGTTTATGAGAAAATGAAATGGTACAGCTGCTATGGAAAACAGTATGAAGATTCCCTCTGAAATTAAAAATAGGATGACAACCATGTGATCCAGCAATCCCACATCTGGGCATATATCCAAAATAATTGAAACCAGGATCTCAATAAGACATAAAAACTCCCATGTTCATTCTATCACTGTTCAAAACAGTCAAATTTAGGAAACAACCTAAATTTTGATTGACAGATACATGAATAAAGAAAAGGTGACATATACATGCAATGGAACTTTTTTAGCCTGGAAAATAAAGAAACCTTTCAATATGTGGCCACATGTATGAACCTTGCAGAAATCATGATAAATAAATCAGTGACCGAAGGACAAGTATTGCATCGCTCCACTTATGTGAAGATCTATGACAGTCAAGTTCATAGAAGCAGAAAGCAGAAAAGTGGTTCCCAGAGGAGTGTGGAGTTTCTAATCAACAAATACAAGTTAAATAATTCAATACAGATAAGTTTCATAGTTCTGCTGTATAACATTGTGCCAACAGTTTTTTATATAACATTGTATACTTAAAAGTCTATTAAAAGAGTAGATGGCATACCAAATATTCTGGCCACAAAAAACAATTTATTTTAAAAAGACATGAAGCATTTTATCAGGGTTTTTTTTTTTTTGTGTGTGTGTGTGTGTGTATGTGGTTCTGGGGATTGGACTTAAGGGCATTCTACCTCTGAGCTACACCCCCAGCCCAATTTTATTTCTTATTTGGAAACAGGGTCTCTCTAGGTTGAAGAGAGTCTCACGACATGCTGAGGCTGTCCTCAACCTGCGATCCTCCTATCTCAGCCTCCCAAGTACTGGGATTACAGGCATGCGCCAGCACACCTGGCTTGTTTTATCAGTTTTTATTTTAAAGTATAAGAGCATTCTTTGAATTTCACTAGGGAAAGTGTATACACATTATTCTACTTAAAATGTTTTGATTTATTTTCATGCATTTATACACCCAAATGAGTTTTGTTCTCTTGTCAGTTTACATTGAAAAATTACATTAATTTAAGAATGCAAATCTTCAAAAATTCCAGCATCTCATTTAGAAGATTTTTTTGGAGGGAGATTGTGTGTATGCTAGGAAAGCCTTCTACCACTGAGCAACACCACCAGTCCTAGAAAAATGTTTTATTTCTCTACTAAGGTCTTAGTCTATGTTATAAAAATAAAATAATGTTATTTTAATATAATTCCTAAATATTTGCTGACAATTTATTTAAAATATTCTGCCAATTTTATTATTATTAAAGGCATATTTCTTGTTTATCATGTCATGAGTAGTTCACTGAAAGCTAAAACAGATTTATATGAATTTAATGTTGAATTTTTCAAGGAAAAGTGTTAGGACTTCTAAAAGCAATGGCATATTTAGTTATAAATTCTCTACTTATATACATGTCCATATACACAGGTGTTCCTATATGTATGTTTGTGTACTTATGCACATTAATACCATGTATTATATAGAGATATGTGTAATATATTACAAATATATGTGTCTAGGCATATACATGTTTACGAAAGTTACATATATGTTTATATGTATATATTTGTATATACATACACAAACATTTGCATACATAGATATATATTTATACATTTTATTATCCCTTTTTCTTATTAAATGGGAAAAAACACTGTCTTATTTCTGACGTTATAATGTTTTCTGGTTATTTTTGCTCTATTATGAATCAACCCCAAACTTTATGATTTAAAGTTATTTTAAAAACATTGTTATCACATCTCACAATTTCAATGGGTCAGGGATTTTAAAAGGCCTTGGCTAGGAGATTCTGGCTACTATGATTGCATTGAGATGTTGGCTGGCAGGAGCTGAATGGTGGTGCTAAGCATTTAGCAAGAGACTGGTCTATACCTCTTGTCCTATAGCATCTCCATGTGCTTTCTCTGCATCCTATTATTCGCCTTCTTCTAGGTGTGACACCCTCAGAGGACTTTGCTTACTTGTCACCTGAGGGCCAGGGTCCAGGGCACAAGGCAAAAGTTTATTTCCTTTCATAACCTAGCAATGAACTTCACTTCCAACAGACTCTGTTTACTGACCAATAAAAAGGTCCTGTCCATTCATGTAAAGGAACAAAGTTTCAACCTCATGATGAGATGGTTGTCAAATAATTAAATTATTTTATTATTTAAAAAGGTGACTACCAATAAAAAGCTCATGCTCATTCATGAAAAGGTACAAAGATTCAACCTCATGATGAGAATTTAAAAATTTGACTTTCGGCATTTCTTAAGATCTTTTACTCTTTGAATACATGCTTTTTATAATAGTGAGAAATTTTCTATCTGTACTTTATCTAAATATTTTTATTTATTTTAATTAAAATGGATTTTTTCAATTTTTACCAGCTTCTATAAATATGATAAAAGAGTTTTTTTCATATAAAAATTTTAAAAATTAATGACCACATGCAGGCTCCGTGGCAGACCCTCAGACCAGAGATGAATCAGACAAAGTCATTACCTTCAGCAGCTGAAAGAGAAAACCATGCAGAATCATCTCACTTGCTACTTATGAACAAAAAACATCCTGGTGGTCAAAATGCTTCCTATCTTACATTTCACTGAGCATTTTTTTTCCTCAGACTCAGTCTATTTTCACTTTCTCTTCCCTCAAACTTCAAAACTACCAGGCCCAACTCTCAGTTGTTAATCCTGCTCCTCTAATAAATTCAACCCTTCCCTAGATTAGAGAATTTTCTTTTCTACAGAATGATTTCAATCAGAATATAAATATAATCTTACATCTCCCATTTTAAATTAAATTCTACATATCTGTGTTCTACTATTTGCTGCTCTGATTTTCTTTAAAGCAAAACACTTTGCAAGTCTTTACTAAAGGTATTGACTTTTTCTGAACCCATCCCCCCTGTATCCATAAATACAATATATTCCCCCGACCCATCATCCCCAACCCCATCCACTGAAACTGTTCTTGTCTCTGCCAGCATTATGTAGCTGAATTCAATAATCACTTAGTTCTCGTCTTAGTTTACCTCACTGCAGCATTGGACAGTGTTTAACTTCTTGAAAGACTTCCTCCCCATTTTTAAACTCAAGAAAGTAGATTAATTTTTTATCAATTTTTGTTTTATGATTTACCAAAATATGTAGAAATTTGAATATTTTTGTTTTAGTTCTATTAATTATTTTGTCTAAAAATTGAATATTAGGGAGAAAGCTATATTTTAAAAATAAGTACACTTAAAGAAAAATAGTTCTATACCTAATCTGATAGGTACTTGGTATTAGATTTCTATTATTGAATATACATAGCAATATTCTATTATATATACATCTAACAACATTCTATAGGAAAAACTCTGCACCCATGTTGATAGCTTCCTCCCTGTCCCTCAAAGAAACCTAATCATAAAATTATTTAATCAATACGATGCAAGCCATGATACTCTGTTAGCACATACATAAAACCGCATTTATACATATACAAATATACTTACATAATTAGCTTTTTTCTCCCTTGTGTGATATTTTTGTAAGAACTTAATATCTCATAAAAGGCTACTTCCTAAAATCAATTAGAAAGTTTCCCATCAATATCTCTAATTTTGATTAGTTTCATGAATACAGGAATTCCTTGTTTTTAAAAATTAGCCACGACTCTTTCATCTTACCTTACAGTTGGAAACAAAAGGACCAGGAGCAGTCCTGCAATCCATTCTCTTCCTTTATCAGGGACAACCAGGAAAGTAAGAAAGATGATCTTGTCGAATGCCCTTATAGATGCTCATGATATATCTTGTGGAAAACATATACAAATGTTATTTACAAGCAAAAAGGCCTTATCTGGCCTTTGTAGGTTAGATTATGCACAACCAACTCAGAATCTGAAATTTTCCTGTGAGCTATGTAATTATGGGAATAAAATAGGTGGTGTTTCACCAGTGAGTTCTCTGCCTTCTGTATGTGGCAACTTGCGTGCCTCACTCAGGGACTTGGTTTATTAAATCTGGGCCAGAAATCATTTAAACATGATAAGCAAAGATCTGAGGGGAGGCACTGGTGTGCTGGAATCTCAGCTTTTCCTGAATCAGGCAATTATTTACATGTACATGTGATATTAGGAGAATACTTAAAATTACTAAGATAGTGTCTGATTTAATGATCTGGCATCCTGTGTTATTTAGCAGCCTGAGAATAAAATTTTAATGTTAGTACAATTTCAAACCTTCAAATATGCAAGAATACTACAAGGACCTCCTACACACCCTCTAAACAGAATCATGTATATTTTTCCCTATTTTTTCTATCTCCCTCTTATATGTTGTGTGGGTTTGGGGGAGAGAGAGAGAGTGAGAGCATGCATCTAAGTAATTACTGATTACTTTCTACATTCAAGGAAAATATTTTATATAACTATGGTATTATTAATGTCAGAAGTTTAATAATTAATACAATAATAGCATTTAATCCAGTAGTTCTTAAAATGAAATCCTTAGATAGAGGGGCTCCTTGATACCCTTTTGGGGCTGATAGAATCAAATTCAGACTACTAATAACACTAAGGTAATGTTGGCCTTTTCCACTCTGCTGATTACATTAAGGACACAAAAGTTACAGTGATTAAAACTGTGGGTACCTTGTCATTGAATCAAGGAGCCCCAAACTGTAAGAATATCAATACATTTTTCCATTCTTGTAAATTTTTAGGGGGAAAAACAGTTTTTTGAGGATGTCCTTGATGAGGCAATAAAATTGCTAAATTAAATTCCAACCCTTGCATGTGCTTCTGTCTAGTGTTCTATGAGATGAAATGAGGCCTATGTTAAATTGTTATGATGACTATAAAGTAGGATTATTGTTTTGAAAATAAGGACTTGTGCATTTTTTAAAGTATGAAATATGAATTTTTTAAAAGTATGAATTTTTTTAGAAGTATGACATTTTCTTAAAAATGAATGAAGTGATGAAGATAGAAGGGAGGCCAGTAGAGTAGAAGAAGAGAACAGGGAGAGGGAGAGAAAGGGGAGACACTGAGGAATGAAACTGACCATTGTTATATGCATGTGCAAATATGTATCATTGATTCCCACTATTAGGTATAATTATAATGCACCTATCAAATCTTTTTAAAGGAATGTAAAAAAATGATGAACTAAGCTTGTCATGTCAAGGGAACAATATGGTTATATGTGTTTTCAATGATAAAATTCAAGCTTTAAAGATGAAATTAGAATTTTTGCAAAAATGTATTCACCAGGATGATTATAATAGGTTTACAAAGTCTAAAGAATGTTCAGAACAGGAAAGTAGTAAAGTCAATATTGTATAAATGTATGTCTTTATTTGGAATGTCTCAAAAACTCAGCATAACATTTACATTTCATATAATTATTGATGTGCTTGAAAGTCCATTTAACATTTTTCTTTTGTTTTTCTACTTATCCCAGAATTTTTCCCTTACAACTCTATTTTTGCCTTCTTTGTTTTAACTGAATATTATTTTATTATTCCACTTCCTCTGTTGACTACTTAACTATATCTTTTCATCATATTTTCCCTGGTAAGTGTTAGAATATGTGCCTTTAATTTATGCTATTCTACTTCATTTTCTGCATATCAGTTGAAATATAAGTTCCTTGCAAATGTATATTTCTATTTACCCTCTGACACTTTGTGCTATTTTTGTCATGTATGTTGTATCTCTTTTCATATGTAATAGTATATGTAAAATATAGCATATTTTATATAAAATTTATTATAAACACTAAGTTTTCAGAGCATGTAATGCATATATAATATACATTTTAATTTATTAAAAGAATCTGAATAATTTTCAAACTGCAATATTTCTTTCTCTCCTTTTTTTTTTGTTTATGCATGAAATGTCTGGCCACAGTAACTATACTTAATGAACTACCATTAATCACCTAGTGGCAGACACTAGCAATAAAAGCAGAGCACATGGGAGGAATTATAAAGTGACTGTAAAAATTGCCCTGAAACTAAGTTTTTTGAAGTGATACAACCCAATCCATAAACATACTAAATGCAAAAAAAGTAAAACTGCAACTTTAAAGTGGAAACAAGTCATAAACGAAATGTCTTTCCTCATTTTTACTTTGGATACCACAAGCTCTTAATCTAAAGGGATTTTTGTATCTCTGGTGTAGAATTTATAACAGCTCTGACTTTAGATTCTCTGTGACCAAGTCTAATTTTTCCTCTTGGAGCATTATCTGCTTAAGGGCAGAGATTATATCAGCTCTTTTTTATGACTCTAGTTTCCAGCAGAGTACCCAATATTTAATAGATGTTAAGTAAAGGTTTGCAACGTGTGTGTGTGTGTGTGTGTGTGTGTGTGTGTGTGTGTGTGTAAGAGAAGGCAGAATGGCTATCCCTTAAAAGCCCATTTCTTTTTTCTTTTTTTTTTTTTTCGGTACGTGGGGTTGAACCCAGGGGCATTCTACCTCCAAGCTACACCCCCAGCCCTATTTTTTTATTCTTTATTTTGAAACAAGGTCTAAGTTGTGGAGAGCCTCACTAGTATCTGAGGCTGGCCGTGAACCCGGATCCAATGGTCTCAGCCTCCCAAGTGCTGGGATTACAAGCATGCGCCACCACACCTGGCTTCATTTCTAAAATGACTTTGCTTTTAAAAATAGATTTCATTTATCCACAAGGCAGTGTACAATCTGGTTGGTTGGTTTGTTTAGTTGTTGTTATGCCCACTATAAGATACTGAAGATTAATTTAAGTTATATTTAATACATACAAAAATGCAAGAGGAATATTTTTCATGATATTATAATTTACAAAAGCACTGAAAATTTTAATTCAATAAGCTTATTGAAGTTAACAGAATATGTTAATAGTATAGACTCACATTAAGAAAGCCAACATATTGCTAATTAGGATAAACAGAAAGAATCCTAGTCCTCTAAGTATAATTCTGAACAGGCAAAAATCATAATTCTCAGTATTTAAGAAAAAATTTACTAAAAGTTCATGTCCCTAATAATTGGTGGAAGTAATTTTCATGAAGTCAATGCATCACAGCACACTGCTTATAAATATTTTACATACATTTTATTATTCTTATATTTACAAAATATTTTGGAAGATAAGAGAGATGTAGAAAGATTTGGGTTATATTCTGATATATCCAAGAAAAGTAATTTAAAACTATATAATATAGGGAATACATGAGGAATAGGGAATTTAAGCTTAAGATTCATTAAATTCTTTAGTCATTTATTATGTATTGAAAAACAGATTTAAAAACAGATTTAAAAAATCTGTTTACTTAAAATGGGTTCAAGTATGCTAGCTGAAGCAAATGCAATCCCTATTAGACCAAACATTTAAATATGAGTTCTGAGCAAACTTGGTGGTAATAATGAAATGTTTTAAACAAAATTTTTTTACCAGTGGTGAGGGTGAGAACTGGAAGTGGGAGTGGAGGCAGAGAGGATGCTCAGTGAGTACCTGCTTATGTTGCTACCCTTCTTTGCTGGTGGGTTTGGGAATTGGGGCTGTTTCTAGCTGCTTTGAGACAGTGAAGAGCTGTGTGCTTCTTCAGTTTCTCTCTTTCCCTGCCACAGTGATTTTGTAAGCCATGTGTTCAGATGATGATATAATTTTGGGAAGGAGCCCAGATTTCTAAATCACCAAGAATATGATGGACTCACCAACTCCTACCAGATGTTGCATGAGGTAGAAATAAACTCATGATGAAAGTCTCTCTTATAAACGCTCATGAGAGAACTTCAACAAATATCATCAAATATTAACCTATCTGGGTTAATTCTAGTTGTGCATTCTTTTTTTTTAACACCTGGAAATCACTCCATGTAATTCACCACATTAAAAGGAAAGAAAAAAATGAATATCTTGATAGATGAAGAAAAAATTGAGTAAATAGAACACACAAATCATGAATTAAATTTATCTTTATACTAGAAATAGAAGATACCTTTCATCATCTAATTGTGTATAAAAACCTATTATAATTTTTACACTCAGTGGTGAAATACTGAATTATTGAAAATATCCACCAAAAATAGGGAGTGAAGCAAGAATGTCCACTAACATCTCTTCAATGTAATACTTGTAATGAATGGCCTAGACAGTAGAATGAATCAAGAGATGCAATGAGTGGTGAGCAAGTTCAAAAGGAAGAGACATTCCTACATAACATAGATGACTAATAATAAGAAAGAAGATAAAGATATACTTACCAGAGTCAATATATAACTTTTAAATAAATTTGTTTAACAAGCAAATATATTACTTAGCATTATCATTGGATACAAATAGGAAAAATAGGTTTATTTGTAAGTACTATCAATAAAGAAATAAAATACCTTAAAATGTTAGTACTTATAATAGGATCAAAATACATGACAAACCTAGAAACAATCTTAACAAATAATATATAAGAACTCTACCTCAAAAACTACAAAACATTAGATGAGGAGATATAGACCCTCTTTATGAATGGAAATCCTGGAGTTTAGTTTTATCCAAACTCGACTATACATTCAACACAATCCAAATCCAAGTATGATATTTTAATCAAAAATGACAAGCTGAATCTAAGATCCATGTAAGATTGAAAGAGCATAATCCTAAGGCTGAGACAGGAGGATCACAGGTTGAAAGCCAGCCTCGGCAACTTAGCGAGACCTTCAGCAACTAGCGAGACCCTGTTTCAAAATAAAAAGTGAAAAAAAACAACCTTTGGGGGTGTAGGTCAGAGGTAGATACTCCTTGGTTCAATCCTCAGTACCAAAACCAAAACAACAAAAAGCGACAACAACAACAACAAAAATAAAAACAAAGCAGGTAATCCTGAAGAAGGAAAAAAAAAAAAGAAATTAGAGTACCAAAACCAAGATATACTATGAATAAATGGTAATAAGGCATATTTTATTAGCACAAAGATAAATAAATTTTCCCACTGACCAAGGAATAGAATAGATATTATTCTCCAAGGGTGAAACATGTAGGAGATATTCTTAGTCACTGGAAAAAACTACTGTTCTTAGAACAGGGCTGAGTCCCTCAGTAAATTACTATCCCTCTAAGTGCAGCCCCTCCTGAGGAGCAGGCCTATGCCAGCAATTGATTTATACAATACTCAAAGGCCCTCACATGTGCCAAACTTTATCCCAACTCTGAACACTCCTCCTAAACTGAAAGTTTCCTGTGAAACAGGCAGTAACTTCAGCTGGAATTGCGTGGCAATTCTGCTCACCCTCTTTCTAATCTTGCCTTCTTTTCTTGTAGAGAACACCACAATAAATTTTATATTTATATCCATCCATCTGGGTGTGTGTTTTCAGGAAGCCTTTCTCGGGCTACCTTATATTCCAAGACTGAAAACCATCAAATTGCTTTCAGTAACCCTCCCCCATCAAACAATCAACTACCACCACCAATAACAACATCAAACCTATCAATTGCTCACAGTGCTTTGCATAGATTTTCCTTTGTCTGCACCTATTGCCTTGGACACTAGGTCACACTAGTAAGTGCTTTCAAATCAAGATGTTCTACCACAGCTTGTTGTTTGCTTTTGCCATTCCCTCTGCCTTGAACGCCCTCCTCTCTCAACAGATCATTCATTTCCATCATCATAACTCAATATCCTTAGTGGGATTCTTAGTGGGACATAAATCCTTAGTTGGATCCTGTCTCTCTAGCCTAGTTCAGTTATTCCCTCCCCATTCATTTCTCCTTTCACCACACCCCCTGTTTCAGTTATCATTCTCACCACCGTGACCCTGTGGGGACCCAGGAAGAGTACATGCTGGTGGAGATGGCATGAGTATGACCATAAAATAGGGCATGTGTGCACATCTTGAGCATGCACATTGCATATAGTTATGTTCAATGATTAAGCAAAGTGTAACACACATGCACATATCACACTGAGGTGAATGTGTGCCATTTTGCCTGGAACCCTATATAAGGGATGGGTCTGTGAATAAAGTTGCTATTTACTGTTTGTTCTCCTCCAGATGGAAGCTTAGCATGCTTTCTTCCTGGCCAAGGATCTCATCCACCACAGCTGGGCCCAGATCTGTCCCCAGATATGTCCCCTAATTGGCATAGTCAGCAGGATGTGAGTTAGAAGCAGCTGCATGCAGCTTCAGAGCCTCTCTCCAGGAATGGGGATGGGCCCTCAACCAGGACAAGGTATAGGGACCTGAGCATTCTGTCAAATTCTTGGGAGTTGTCTAGTTGGGTAAGACAAAGGTGATACCTGAAGCAGTGATAGACCAGCAACTGTCAAATAGTTACAGACATATCTGTGTGTTTTGGGATTTGAGCAAACCCTGATTGGGTTTTGGTCACAGTCTTTACATGTCTATACAGTTATCTGGGCATTCTACCATGGGCTAACCTTGTGGCTGTCCCAGTGGGCAGCACAAGACTGGTTGATTGGGCACCACCCATTGTGGGGCAAGTATATGTGGAGGACCTGTGGAAATGGGGCTTCTGGGAAGAAGCTATTATACATCATGTTCCAGGGCATAGGCCTTGGCAGACCCCCGAATGATGCTGTGAACACACCAGCACAAGTCCAGCCCCAAGCAACTAGAATGATTGAATGCTTTAATGTACTCCTGAAGGAGTAGCTGGCTCCTCCATTGGAAGAGGTAGCAGGCACAAGTGCATGTGGCAGTGCGGCTTTTAAATGAGCAACCTTGCCACACTGGGCAGGCCTCCTTAGATAAGCAAGAATGCCCAACACGTTGAAAGTAACAGGGAGCTCGGAAGACTCCCAAGGTAACATCAGGAATGCACCACACTTTGAAGGTAATAGGGAGCTCAGAAGACTCCCAGGTTCTACCAGAGGTGAAGGGAGAAGTCCTTTACTCCCTGCACCCAAACCTTTGGCCCCAGGATGGCAGGATATCTGGGAGTGGCTTTGGTGTGTGCAGGTTTCTCAGGAGCCATGGGTTGCACTCCTGGAGCCATGAGGCCTGGGACAGAAGGTCCCACTGCATCCTCCCAGAAGGGAAGGACTTACTTATAATGGTCTCTCTTTTTGCCCTGTCCTACTTTCCAGGTTAACACCAGGGAATACCTGCTTTTCTGGGCATGCACATTTGCAAGACTGCATAATACCTCCCATTGCTGGGTTTGTACTGAGCTACCAGTGGAGGGCAACGGAAGGCGTCCCATGGTGAATCATCCCTACTATTGCAGACACTGGACTACTTTGTGAATTTGGAATCACAGCAGCTGAACAATGCCACATAATTGAGGACATGTTTCACCAAGACAGTAATGTCACCCCCCATTGGGATATGCTATGGAAAATGAGTGGGGTTGGTTAATAGGGGAACATGTAGAAGTTGTAAGCATAGCACCTTTTTGTATAGAACAGATGAACAATTCTGTAACAAATTGAATTGCTTAATGGTTTTCCTAAGAACTATACTAGCTCTATTTGTCCCAGGAGATGGTACTATAGACTGGTGGAAGCCTTAGCCCAACATGTTACAGAAGCATTAAATATGTCCCGTTGAACTCTTTTTCTTTTAATGGATGAAACCACTCAGATGCAAAAGGTGGTTTTGTAGAATAGAATGGTGTTAGATATGCTCACTGCTGCCCAGGGTGGAACATGTGATTTCTTCTTCATGTAGAATGTTGTGTGTATATTCCAGTCTACCAGCAGTAGGTACAACAAGTTTTAGAGGAAATGAATATGGAGGTACAGGGTATTCAGGACTTACAGGAGGACCCGCTTACAAGCTGGTGGAACTTACTGGGCTCCTCCAGGAGATGGGTATTGACTATCTTCACCTGTGTGGATGGAGGAATAGTAGTTACTTGTTGCATCCATTATTGTTGTGGTATTAGGCCCAGTGGTATCGGGCTCTCAGGGTCTAGTGGCACACTGACACCCTGAAGGGGGTGGAGTGTGGGGACCCAGGTGGAATACAGGCTGGTAGTGATGGTGTGACCCCATGTAGCCGTGGACGGGTATGATTCTTGTGCAGTCACAGAGCATGCACCTCCCATATAATAGCAGGGGCACACACATCCCATGCGTGTGCATTGCATATAGTTATACTCCATGACTAAGCAAAGTGTAACACGCATGTGCACATCACGCTTATGTGGATGTGTGCCATTTTGCCTGGATCCCTATATAAGGGATGGGTCTGTGAATAAAGTTGCTGTTTGCTATTTGTTCTCCTCCAGATGGCAGCTCCACGTGCTTTCTACCCAGCTGGGGATCTCACCACCTGTAACCACAGCTGGCCCCTAGCTGGGCCCCTGACAGACCTCAAATACCTGATGACCACAACTTAGAGGAAGGAAGATGTATTTGCTCATAGTTCTGGAGGTTTCAATCTATGTTAGGTCAGTTCAAGTCTATGGAGCTCAGGGCATGGCAGCGGGAAGCAGCGAGAGAACAAGGGGAGTAGACAAGGGAGTAGGCATATATAGTCTCTCCAAGGTCACACCACCAGAGACCTACCTCCTCTAGTTAACACACTTCCTGCCTACGTTACCACCCAATAAATCCATTAATGTATCAATGGGTATATCCACTGATGAGATTATAGCCATCACAATTTATTTCACCTCTGAACATTTTTTCATTGTCAACACATTAGTTTTTTCAGGGTACAATCTACATTCAAACCATAATGACCCCATGTTTTGCTGTATCATAGACCCACAGACGAACCAGTGTGCCACCTGCCACCTTTTTATGTAAATAAAGTTATTTTTTCAAAAGGAAGACACGACTATAGATTTTTGTCTATGGTTGCGTTGCTTTCATGATAATGGCAGTGGAGGAGCTGTGAGAGACGATAGGACACTTAAAGGCTAGAATCGTTACTATCTGGTCCTTTACACAAAATACACACCTACAATTGTTCTTGCTCTAGACTATACTATGTGTGACTAGTTCATGCATTATATATTTATATTTATATAATATATAAAGACTAAACATTAATTACTATAAATTACTATGTCTGGCATTGGAAGTTGGCTTAATAAATCTGTACCTAAATTTCCATATTTGTAAAATATTACTGATAGAATATTATGAATAGATACACAGATGTCCATATGATTAGTATGTATAAGGATGCCTCTGACAGATACAATAATGTAAAACTGTATCAAACACATTCAGCCCCTGAAAAATAGTCTTCCTTTCCTCTCTCCCTCCCTCCTTCCCTTTCTTCTTTTCTTATTTCTTATTTGTTTGTTTATTTATATTTTTTATTTATATGTTTATTGTATATTTATATATTTATATATATTTTTCCTGTTGATATATTGTTTCTTTTTTATATGTTCATTTATTGTTGCATTGTAATTATACATTTGATAAGTGTCAGGGTAGCAGAATCATACATGTACACATTGCTCATTTAGCCCTCCCTCAAATCCCACCCTATTCCCTCCCTCTTGTCTCCCTTTCGTGCTCTGCATAGTGATTGAGTCTTTTAAATTTGTACATATACATCAAGTGCTTTAGTGTGTTTCCCTCCAACCCCTTCCCAACTCCCTCAGTTAGGTCATCTTCTTTGTTCATCCAAAGTTTTCTTCTTCTTTGTCTGGAGTCCCTTCTAAGTCCCATTCTATCTATCTTCCACATATTAGGGAGAACATCCGACTTTTTAGTCTTTGTGACTGACTAATCTCACTTAGTGTAATGGAGAGAACTAGAGAACATTATATTTTTTCACTGTGGTAGGGATGGAACCCAGGGTCCTTAGCATGCTAGGCAAACACTGTAACGAGCTAAAACCCTAACCTTTCATCTGTTTTTCTTTTGTCTGTTTGTTTGTTTTTGTGGTTTTGAGAGTCCTATTTTATTCTTTATTTTGAAACAGAGTCTCACTAAGTTTCTGAGAACCTGGCTAAGTAGATGAGGCTGGCAGTGAACCTGCGATACTCCTGTCTCAGCCTCCCAAGTACTGGGATTACAAGTGTGCGCCACCACTCCTGGCTTCATCTATTTTTTTTACGTGCTTTTATTGGTGCATTGGAGTCTTACATTGCAATGAATATCTATTTGATGTTAACATATATGCACACAGCTCTTAGTGCCCCCCCGCCTCCCCCCACCCATATGAAGTACCAAGAATGATGTTGGTATATTTTCACATGTACATGTTATTTATGATAGTAATTCCATTAATTCCTTTCTTTCTTGCCCTCCCCCTTCCCTTGTACCACTTCCCTTGTTCTGTTGGGGGTTCTCCATTATCAACCAGAGTCCCTTGTGTGACCCTACTACTCCTTAGGTTGTGCATATTAATGACAACATATGTCCCTTCTTTTTTTGTGATTGACTGATCTCGCTTAACATAATGTTCTCCAGGTCCTTCCACTTTTTTGCAAATGATGTTATTTTGTTCTTCTTTATGGCTATTTTTTGATATATTGAAAGAAATGATTCTTGTTACTAAGGTTGATTGTCTACATGTTAGGTACTAGTTATATTTTATTTGTAAATTATCATTTTGTCTAATATTTGATCTTATAATTTTGTTTATGTAATTATATATACATTTACTTGCATTTGAAAGACCAAATTTTTGCCATATTCATTACAAATATTCTTCTAAGTTTGAATTGATTATTTTGTTTCCCAACAAACCCAGAAGTGAGGAACTATAATGATCTTCCCCTACAGATGAGAAAAGTCAGTGTAGAGACAAAGTAATTTTCCAAGGCTCATGGAAAAGCCAGGGTTTGAACCTAGGTGACAGTCTGAGCTGTACTATTTGTTCAATCTGTGTGTAATAATAATAAACATTTATTTGGGGAAAAGAGAAGGCTCATCATATGAGATTATTATGTGAAGAGTTCTATCATTCAATTTTAAACCTCATCTTTTTTTTTTTTTTTTTTTTGCAGTACCGGGG
>PVJS01029436.1:0-17500 GCA_004027185.1 Glis glis
GCCAAATTATGGAACCAACCTAGATGTTCATCAACAGATGAATGGATTACAAAATTATGGGAAATACACACAATGGAATTCTACTCAGCAATAAAAAAGAACAAAATAACAGCATTTGCAAGAAAATGGAAAGATTTGGAGAACATTATGTTAAGTGAGATTAGCCAATCACAAAAAAAGAAGGGACATATGTTTTCATTAACATGAGCAACTTAGGGAGTAGTGGGGACACAAAAGGGACTCCAATGACAATGGAGAACCCTCAGTGGTGCAAGGAAAGGGGTACAAGGGAAGGGTAAGGGTAAGAATGAAGTGAGTCTATGGAATTACTGTCATAAACAATGTGTATATATGAGATTTTACTAACATCATTCTCAGTGTTACATGTGGGGGGGAAGCAGGGGGGAGGGACACCAAGAGCTGTGTGCATGTATGTTAACACCAAACTGATACTCATTGTGATGTGAGACTACAATGCACCAATAAAAACATAAAAAAAACAAAATAAAAAATACAAAGGACTGGGGGTATAGCTCAGTGGTAGAGTACCCCTGGGGTTCAGTCCCCAGTAACTAACACACGCGTGCACACACACACACACACACACACACACACACACACACAATAAAACAGACTTTGAGGCAGAGAGCACTACCAAAAATGAACACAGATCTTTTATAATGATTAAAGAGCAAATTTATCAGAAAGACATAGCAATGATAAATTTATATGTGCCTAATAACAGAACCTCAAAAGACATGAAGCAAAAATTTACTGAATTAAAGGAAGAAATACACAATTCCACAATCATAGTAGGAAAAATTGAAACACCCCTCAACAAACCACAGAACAACCAGATTATTTTATTTTTATCATTTATTGTTTACAGTGCTGTGGATCAAACCCAGGACTGCATACCTGCTCAGCAAGTATTCTACTATTGAGCACATACCCATCCCAAACAACTAGATTTTAAAAATCACAAATAGGGCTGGCTGGGGATGTAGCTCAGTGGTAGAGAACTTACCTAGCATGTGTAAGGCCCTGGGTTCAAGCCCCAACACTATACACACACACACACACACACATACACACACACACACAATATAAAAACACTGAATACATAGAGGATATGAATAATACTATTAACCCAATCTAATTGATATTTACAGGTTCTTACATCCAATAACTTTTTTTTCAAGTGCAGTAGTATGCTCACCAAGATAAAACATACTAGACCATAAAATAAGTCAGAAAAACCTAAAAGAAGTGAAAACCATGATAAGAGGAAAGGTTTAAACAATGTCAGTCAGTTTCATGTCAACAAAATTTGAACTCAGTCCCAGGAAGCAAAACACTAACAATATCAGCACCAACTTTTACCAAGCTTTCTCCCCCACTGCTCTATCCCCATTAAAAAAAATCCACCCAAAATACCCTACTGTAAAAGTTCAGAATACCAGGGATATAGGGTTAAGAAGCAAATCACAAAAACTTCCAGATGGGGAAAATTAGTCCCCTTACAAAGAAATGAATCCAACTGGCATCAGATTCATCAATAGCAATACCAGATGTTGGAAGGCTGGAACAATGTCATCAAAACTTTCTCTCCCCAGCTTGTCATCCTGGGGAGGAAAAAATAAAGACATTGTAGACATGCAAAAGCTAAAACATCATCTTGTTTTAGAGAGTTATTGGAAAGTATGCTTCAACCAACCAAGAAAAAGAAAGGTAGGAAATTCAGAAAGTAGACCATAAGAGAGGCAAAAGCAGCATACAGTGACGTCTGTGCAGCTTCCCAGAAAGAAAAGCAGTGCATGCTAAAGCAGGAGAGGACAAGGGCCAGGACTTCTCTAGAAAATTAAAGCTGCTCAATATGAGTCCAGGGGAAAAACGTTCATTGTGGTACAGTAGAGATATTGAGCACTTGGGAAATTAATCATAAGTATATAGAAGAAGAAGCATTAAGAATGAGGCAATTAACTCCAGGACAAATAGAGGCCAATACGTAGAAGGAAGCATGGCTGTAAGGTAGTGTTTAGTCCATCACTGAACAATATTTGCATGTGCATAACAAAGAAACTTGAACTTTTTCTTTTAAACAAATATGCAGAGGGGGAAAGAAGAGGTTTGGGAAGAGTTAAGTTGGTACCTCTTATGACAAAAATAGAGTCATTCCTTGCTTAATGATGGGATATGTTTTAAGAAATACATCATTAAGCAGCTTCCTTGTGTGAACATCATGGAGTGTACTTACACAAACCTAGATGGTATAGATCAGTCACTCCACGCGGCCTCCTGATGCAATCAAGAGACAGGTGAACTCGAGATGTGTGAGGCCACCGCCAGTGTAACCTGCCACACTGTTTTACAGTAAACTTTTAAAAATATGTAACTTTTAAAAATACAGTAAACTTTTAAAAAGTATGAAGAGTACTCTCTAACCATGACAAGTATATTACAGTAAATACATAAACCAAGAACTTAATCACTTTATCACTATTATGCATTACGTTCTAGACATAATTGTATGTGCTCTGCTTTTATATGACTGGCAGCACAGTAGGTTTGTTTACACCAGCATCACCCCAAAAACATCAGTAAAGCACTGTGCTATGACTTTATGATGGCTACAGTCACTAGGCAATACGAACTTCTCAGTTCCATTCTAATCTTATGGGACCACTGTTGTATAAGCAGTCAGTCCATTGTTGACCAAAGGGTTCTTATAGTACATGACTATATAATAAAATGATCCTAAATTTTATCAGCTAAGAAATGAGCGTGTTATTTAAACGATTTAATACTACTTAGAACAGCAACTGTTATGTGGTAAGCAATGTCAGCTATTATTAGAAATCTGAAGTTCCTTCGGGCGTGGTGGCGCACACTTGTAATCCCAGTACTTGGGAGGCTGAGACAGGAGGATCTGGGTTCTTGGCCAGCCTCAGCTTCTTCGTAAGGCCTCCGCAACTTGGTGAGACCCTGTTTCAAAATAAAGAATAAAAAATAGGGCTGGGAGTGTAGGTTGGAGGTAGAATGCCCCTGGGTTCAATCCCCGGTACTGCAAAAAAAATAAATAAATAAAATTTAAAAAAAAGAAATCTGAAGTTCCATATCAAGGGGAAAAGCTAGAACTGTGAGTGGTTGTCCTTTAGGCAGAGGACTCAGGATGAGAAGGAAAACTATTCTGGTTCATTGTAATCTTTTTAGTGCTACATTACTTGAAAGTAATATACATGTATTGCTTTTGTAAAAATAAAAGTTAAATTAATAATACAGCAACTATATTATAGAATAAAATATAAACATAAAAATTTTAGGGCATTATAAATAAGGAAGTAAAAAGTAATTTACAAGTATAGTGAATGTAAATTTTAAGGAACAAAGTATGTATTATAAAAAGATCCTCATGCACTATCACTGGAGTTAAAAAATGAAAGATTTTTAAAAATTATAGTCATGCTTAAAAATGAGAACATACTCCATAGACAAACAAACACAAAATCATGGAGGTCTCCCTAAAAAAAGATACTGAAAAAGATATAAGCTGATGGGAAGCCAGGGTGGTAAGTGAAAACTAAAGCTGAATATCGAATGCACAAAATGAGTACAAACCACTCATATGACAGTAGGAGTTAGGAGAGTGCTTTTCAGCCATGAGTGGCTGCCAAAATATAGCTCCATCCGTTAGCCCGAAATTATAGCCAAAAAGAAGTCACCTACCCATCTATCAGGGTAAGCATTGAGTTCCTATGAAAAAGTAGGACCCCAGGCTACACTGCATTCAGGGGAAGTGCCTAGAATTGCATCGCATCTATAGGGTAACAGGCTCAACCAAGCCTTAGCTGTAAGCATTGGTGAGAAACAAAGCTTGGGCAGGAGCAACCATGAAACTATTCTCATAGAAGGACATCAGGACCCATGAAAATGAAAAGATGAGTTCACAAACAAAATCATAATGCATATTTCCAAAACTGAAGAAATAGAGATATTTGAGCACTATGAAAAGTACATTAAAATTGTTTTTTAAATCCTCAAAGAAATAAAAGAAGGAAGAACATCTATAAATAAGACCAGAAAATAAAAAATAAAACATATCTTGAAAATTTAAAATATTTATGAAATAAAAAATTTAATAGATAGATTAAAAAGGTTAAACACAGGTGAATTGATGGAGAGAACCAAAAAGCTATTTTAGAAAGATAAACATGGGGGGGAGTTAGAAACATGGAGAAATGATGTTTTAAAAACCCACAGATAGATACATCATGGTGCAAGTACACATCAAAATTAAAGAGAAATCGGAGAAAAATAAAAAGACAACCTGTAAGGAAATGAAAATCATGCTGACAGCAGACTTCTCATTAGCAACAATGGCTGTAAACAATTTATGGAATAATTTTTAAAGCACCAAGGGAAAATGCTGAGTCTAGAATTCTACACAAACTACCAACCAACAGGTTAGTTTCAGAAAATCAATACCACAAGCTCTTTCCTTAAAAAGCAAAACAAACAAAAAATGACTAAATATGTATTCAGTAAGAAAAACCTTTAAAGGAAGAAGCAAATGTGTAAGAAAAAATATGAAACATGTTAATAAATCTAAGAATTGCTTATATATAATAATGCAAATAATACCTGTGTTTAGAAACAAGGTAAAACTCTAATACCAGATAATTTTAATATAAGATTGAAGGATGATCATTCAGATGAAAGCTAAAGCTTCTACCTAGAGATTGACAGATACTTATTAAGCTTTGATGGAAAAATGTAAATTCAGGTATGTATATTAAACCTCCAAAAAAGTCATAAAGAAATAAAAACCAGTAAATATAAGTTCCAAACAAATAGGAGAAGAAAAAGAAATAAAGAAAACTCAATCAACCCTACACATAGCAAGAAAGGAGGAAAACAGAAAAAGAGAAAAATATGAAAAATAGCACGAACTATGAGAAATGAGTCTTAATAAATGTAAATAAACATTCTAATTGTATTTTAAGAAAGAAACCAGGTCAGAGTCTCAGAGACAAGGTTGAACTTCAAGAAATATGGTTGAAAATAGCCAAAGGAGAACTGAGAGACTCATAAAGACTCTTCTCTTACCAAAATGTAATACAGAGAGTGAGGAAATAAAAATAGGGTGGAGACTTGAGGGTTAGGGTGATCTGATCAAAGATTTGGGGTCAAAATAATAGACAATCATTGAAGGTAGCACAAATAAAGGGCAGTCTATTTATAAATGATACAGAAACAAATCGTCAAGAGAAAATCTGATGGGCCAATGGCCACTCAATAGATTAGTCCACTGGGATTCTGGTGTCTACCTGTCCACCTTTTGTTCAAATCTCTGTGTCAGGACTGGAGCAGGGGATGGGTTACGTGTTGAAGAACAGGGCTACCCAGAGGACAACTCCCAGAGCACATTAGGCATGCCCACCAAACCTGTCTCCTACAAACAGAAATAGCCTAAAATAGTGTGTCACTAAAAAATGCAAAAAGAAGTGTATTAGAGCTGAGAAAGGACAATCCTGAGACTTCAACTTAAAGCTGAACATAAGAGTTAAGTGAATTAACAGCCAGGGTTGTTTTATTTTCTCCAGCCAGTAAAGGAAATGGACGAAGTTGAAGATTGGAGATGGGAAGGGATTCACAAGGTTGATAAGAGAAACCACTGTGGGATTTTGCCTACGTGGGGGGTGGCAGGGAAGTAGACCCCAGTAGGGCATGCAGACTGGGAGAGTAGACAGGGTCATGTAATGGACTCTTCCTGAGGCTTGGCGGACACAGGCTTTGAGAGAGGGAAGGAAAGCACGCCATAGAAAGGTAAGAGATGGTGACTAGGAACTGGAACATCACTGTTAGAGGCTTCCAAGGAGGAGCAGTTCTGACTGTAACCAGAAGAAAAGAGTTGTCGGGAGTGGAATACAATGGAGCTGGTAGAGCAAAGGAAGCCAAAGAGCTGTGAGTGATCAGTGACCGTGGAGACCAGGTGGGGAGGCAGCTCGATGAGAGGCTGGGGGGAGATGATGTGATCAGAGGTCCAGGAACTCCTTCCCTGGTGGAGTGAGATCAACTGATTATGTCAAGTGTGGACTTCCTTGAGCAGGAAGATTATTCAAAGTCCAGCGTGAGCAACAGACCTTGTCTTTTGTGACCCCAGCACACTTCCTGGGCCCATGTCATGGTAATGAGAACTAACAGCCTGCTTAAAACTGATCAAGGGCCAAGCAAAGTACTTAGGAGGCTGGAACAGGAAGATTGTAGGTTCAAGGCCAGCTTCAATAACTTAGTGAGACTCTGTTTCAAAATAAAAATTAAAATTAAAAAAAAAGGGCTGGGAGTGTAGCTCAGAGGTAGAATGCCCTTAGGTTCAATCCCCAGTACCACAAGAAAAAATAAAATTGATCAAAGAGTCCTGTCACTTTTGGAATGAAATTCTGACTCCTCAGCACCTAAGACCTTTGTGACCCTTCATGTCCACCTCATCTCCCATCACTCAACCATCAGCCCTTCACCCTTCTGCTGAGCTACTTTCTTCCATCTATCTGGACATGCTGACTCCTCGACCTGGAATGTCCTTCCCCTACATCTTCACCCAACTGACTCCTACTTAGTTTCCAGAGTTAAACCCGAGAGTCCTCTCCTCCAGAAATCTTTCCCTGGGTTCCCAGCCTCAGTCATATGCCCTTCTCCTTCCCAATCCCCAGCCTGCTAGGTCCCAAGCATTCTAGAAGCCTCCATGGCAGCCTTTACCACACCTCTGTGAAGTTCCAAAAGGGTAGGTGCTGCCTCTTACATATTGTAGTGTCCTAGTACCTTAGTGGGATGCCTCTCAGTATATGATGTTTAAGTATATACATGAATTTCCAGGGGTTTGAAAGAAATTGTGACATCACATTCCATCAAAATGAGAAACCAAGCAAACAATAAAGATCAATAAGTGATGTTCAAAAAAAAAGTCAATGTGGCGTCATGTGAGTAGTTAGGAGAGGTTGGGCACAGGGAATACGGGCTGCCAGGAAGGACATTATACTGGCAGATGAGACAGAGATGAAACAAGACAGAATACAACTCACTGACTGTGTTTGTCCCTGGGTTCCAGGGATAAGAGAGGCGAGGAACAGGAGGCCACTAACATTTGGCTGGGCACCAAACATTATCTCATGTCATCTGCACACTAGATCTCAGAGATGGAAATTTACATCTCTATTTTACTGGAAATCCTTCAATAGGGTTCAGAGTGGAGTTTCTGTGGAAAGCCAGAGAAATTCTGTGGAAATTCCTTCCCTGGTGGAGTGAGATCAACTGATTATGTCAAGTGTGGACTTCCTTGAGCAGGAAGATTATTCAAAGTCCAGCGTGAGCAATGGACCTTGTCTTTTGTGTTCCCTTAGGTCCTATAGCACGTCACACGTGTTTTGGACTCAATATGCATTTATTGACTGAATGAATGAATGAATGAATGAGTGAAAGAGTTGATGAATAAATGAAAGCTGAACTATACTAAGCATAAGTATTAGGCACCCTAAGTACTTAACATGCGTTGTCTCATTGAACCCTCACAGTGTCCACAGTTATCCTCCATTTTACAGATGACCAACATGAGGCTAAGAAACTCTTAAAAACTGAGCCAGTGTAACCCAGCCTGTAAGTGACTGAACAAAAATTCCCCCAGGCCTTTGTGCCTCAGAGACCACACTCTTAACCACTCTGCTACATTGCCTCTCAATTAATGGGTTCCTCTGAATGAATGGGTTGCTCTGGAAATCTTGGCTCTTCCCTATGAAGATAGATGTCCCGCACTCTGAGAAGAAGAACGAGACATGGGAAGTTGGCGATTAGTCCAAAATGCAGCAAGTCTAAAAATACACTGGCTTCGCTTCTAGGTATTTGTCCAACAGGGGTGGAACATCTCTAATTAGTGTAACAGGACAATAGGAATTAAATTGGCTTGGTCACAAGATTTTTACAGGATGACACTGATGGTATTACTATCCAACTTCAAAGATTTGGAAAGATGTGCCTGCTAACACTGGAGAATAGAAACCTGTTTTTCATCAACTAGGCTGGCCTGACAAATTAAGTCTGCAGAGTCATTAGATTAAGATAAGAGCTTATCTCCTAGGCTGACATTTATTCTGAGGTTTTTATACTGCTCAGCTAGTAATTAGTGCTGTTGAATTTTTAACACTGCTTTGTCCAGTCATTCAAAAGTGTCTAGAGGTATATTTGCCCCTCTTGTGCATGTTTTTTGGTTATTAAAAATAGAAGAGGAAAGGAAGTGAGGTACTTCAGAAGGTTTGACTAATTCTTCCCAAAGTTATTCTGGGGTAAAGCCTGCAGCTTAATGACTTGTTTGCAGGAGAAGGGAATGGTTCTCCCAAGTTGATAAATGTTGAATAAGGAGTTGCCTGTACTATGGGATCTATAATTTATTTTGAGGCATGCATGTTGTAGGTTTATTATGTTCCAGTAGAATCATTAAAACGATGATCACATGCAGTAATGGTTTCCTGCTGTTTCACACCCCCAATTCAGCAAACACGCTATCGTTTCAGCTCAAAGTTTTGCGTGTGTGTGTGTGTGTGTGTGTGTGTGTATTTCCTCTAGTTTCTTTCCTATGACTGATTAGACTGTGAAGCTTTACTTTTCCAGCTTTCTTGCAGTTATAATAACAACTTGATTGCTATAGGATAAACTAATATATGAAATGACTGGACAGTCTGTCAAACAAACAATGCTCAGGTTTTGAAGATGCTCGGTTTGCAAAATCCCAATTTCTATTTTGAAATACTCATTAGTAATCAAGATGGGTAAGAAAGCTCATCGCTTAGCTAAAGTCGCATCCTGCTAATATTACTATCACATCATTTATTTCGTCTGAAGTGTGGACATCTCTCATCAGCCAACATATCACATTTGCCACTTTTAGAAAAATGTGGCAGAGAGAATTCCGCAGGGACGAGTAAAAGATTTGACTCTACTAGCTTTGTAGTTAGGTTTAGGTTGGAGTCACCTGCTAACCAGCCCGAACAGCCCCAGCAAGCACGCGCAATTCTTCATGTTTGTCAGGATGCATGATCATCCTTTCTCAAGGCCCCAAGTAGATTCCACTCTGTTCTTGGCATCTCTGTAATGTAGCAGAGTGAAAAGAACAGGCTTTAGTTTACCACTTCAACAAGTCACTGGACCTCTGTTTCCAGAATGGAAAAAGGAGTTTGCTCAGGATGACCCTTAAATATACCTCCCCCATTCCTGAATCTCAGATCTGTGATCTTACCCCTAAGGCAGAAGTATAAGCAGTCTGGGTGGACAAAAAAAGATGAGAATGAAGTCTGGATGGTGGTACATGCCTGTAACTCTGGTACTTGGGAGGCTGAGACAGAAGGATCACAGGTTTGAGGCCAGCCTCCGCAACTTAGTGAAATCTTCAGCAACTTAGTGAGATCTTGTTTAAAATGTAAAAACAAAAAGTGCTAGGGTGTAGCTCAGAGGTAGAATGCCCCTTGGTTCAGTCCCCAGTACCAGAAGAAAAAAAAAGATGATAATGGAAGAATACACTGCTGAGTTTAGATTCATCTGAGGAATTTATAGAATTAAGTTTGAAGTAGTGGTAATAGAAGCTCTGGAATTATATGATTATACTTTGCCATAGAATCGAGGTCAGAGTATATCTGAGGAATGAAGAAATGAATGAATGAAGAGATAACATAGCATATTGGGATTTGGAGTCAGCCACACTTGACTTCAATTCTCAACTCTGCCACATACTTGCTTTGTGACCTTGGAAAATACTTGAACCTCTCCGAACTCACTCCCCGTCAGTAAACTAGCAGAATAACCAGCCCATCAGGTTGTTGGCAAGATAAACAAAAAGTTACATGAGCACACAGTAGGTGCTCAGAAAACTTTTTTTTTCATTTCTTTTGCCCTGGGTTGTTTTTTCTGTTGTGTTTGTTTTATTTCATTTTGTGGTTTTCATTCTCTGATTCCACATAAATTAAACTGTAAAAATATCACCATCCAGCTATTACCAAGTACTACCAACACCTTTGCTGTGTGTTATTATTATCTTTTCATGAGTGTTGAAAAAGAAAGAAGAGAATAGAAAGAGCACAGAGCTTCCCTTCCAACTCCCCCTGGGTAATCAGGCCAGGGGAAGAAGGTAGGCGTCATTCAGTATGTTTACGATGTACTCCATCTCTGTACTCAGCCTTCGTTAACACATCCTCCCCCCACCCCCAGCTTTCTGAAGAGCAACATGTAATTAGAGCACTAACGAGGTCATTTAGCAGAAACCATGGGTAGGGAGTAATGAATGTGCTATCAGGCTCGGAGAACAGCTTGGGCACAAATCCAAACAGTCCATGTTCAACTCTGATGAGCGGACCTAAACTTGGAAAACAGAGCTTGGAAAAAGGTTAATAATAGGACACTAAAAATGAAAGCCTCCTCTCCCTGAGATATCAAAGCCCTTCAGAGCTGGTCTACGGCAGATAGCAGCTTGACGTGATGAGACGCTCCATGGTACCTCGTCCCTTGCAAGGGGACTTGGGTGCTTCAGGGTTGTTCCTGGGGAGCTATAGCATACAAAACCTGGAAGGGACTTGGGAGATCATCTCATTTAATCTCTCCATTTTACAGATGAATTTGGGGCACTCCAGCACGCTCCAGCAAGCTGAAGTTACTCCACCAGCCAATTAGAGAAAGCCAGACTCAGTACCAAGGACTCCGCTAACTGGGGTGAGCTTTGATTCTGTAGCTCGTGCTGTCCCTTCACCTCTGAGGATACCATTAGGAGACCTTTTGGACAGTGCACAAGGAGACTTTAAGTGGGTCCAGTTTTACTTGGACCACTGGTAAAGTAACTCGGTCCCCCCAAAATAAACCTGTCCATCCACCAGCTTGCTCTTGGAATTAGCACTGTTAATTAAGTGACAATTGCTGACACTGCTGTGACTTTCAGCTGTACAGAAGAGGACATAGAGGAAGAGAACCCCAAAGCCTCCAGACCCTGGGCTGGCAGATTCCCCAGCTGCAGCCTCGTACCCCACTAGCTCCCAGGGCTGAGGACCATACCCTCCGAGCACCAAATGCTGAAGGCAAAGAGGGTAAATACAGGATCATGAACTTGTGCTCCTCCTTCCTCTTTACAGTTTGTAGATGCTGTTGGAATGAATAAAGTGAATGCCAAAGCAATTTTTATTGCGCTTTTTTATCCCACTAACAGATATTAAAAGGACAACAATGATCATTTGGAGATGTCCATGAAGATATTTTGAAATAAAAAAGGATTTCTATGGTCAAACAAACAGGTGGTCAACCTCTGTTCTAGGTTTTTTGCTTCAGATATTAGAAACGGATCCATATGTATTTGTTTTTATAGCATCATTTAAAAATTAACAAAACCTATTCTAAATGCTCCTAAGTAGAGAAAGAACTTAGTCACTATCAATATGTCAAGTATTAGAAGTGGCAGGATGGAGGTGTTCCTGGAGGTGCTTCACTGCTGCGAGCATCTATTAGGCACTTACTGTATACACAACACTACAAAGCAGTTGGGACCAATGAAAGGATGGTGTGGACTCTCTATCTTGAGAAACTGACTGTTCCTTTGGTCAGGTCTGACATATCTACAAAGTTATTGAAGAATAGTTCTAAGGGAACATGAAAAATCCTAGGAGTTTCTTACTTCCTATTAACATTTTTCTTTCATTTGAAATGGTAACTGAAGAGTGTGCCTTTGGAACCAGGAGGCCTTCATCTGCTCTTTTAAGTGTGTGGAGCCTCCCAAGGGGCCCTCTGCTTGGAGCTCTCCTCCATACTACGGGTCCCCACCCCCCCACACACCACCAGGAGCCAGGTTTTTGCCACGGTCCCCGTTCCCGTTTCTTGGGCATCCCATATTCTTCACATGCCCCCTTTGTTCTCCCCGAGTCAATAGGAAGCTGGGAGAAATCTGCCTGGCGGATGCTCAGTCTCAGTAGTATGATACGATGCCAAAAACAATCTAAGGGCGATCTCCGGCCCAGGGATAGGGGTCTGGGTGGCAGCTCTGTTCTTAGCAGTCTTCCTTGTTTGACTTTGAAAACAATGTCATGATAAGAGAAAGTTCTTCCGGGCTCTAGATGACCAACGAATCCAGGTCTCAATATAAAACAGTGCAGAGCAAATTCTCATGGTCACAGATGCTTCCCAGTTGTTTAAAACTAAGGGCTTACTAAGAAACTTTCTTCTGCTCCACCCCGCCAACCAGAGCCTGATGATGCGCAGTGATGTGGGAGACCGGGGGCCAGATGTGAACCCAGACATTGGGGATTCGAACCCAGACTCAAATGCCAGCTTAGAAATTTCATGGCTGTGTGGCCTTAAGCAAGTTGCTTAACCTCTCTGAACCCAAGCCCCCACTCTGGAATAATAGAGACACTGATGAGACACAGCACAGAAGATTCCTGTGAAGACGAAGGGAGACAAAAGATGACATGAGGGACTTGACACACAGTAGGTACTCAACGAATGTCTGTTATTATGTTTTCACAGCAAGTTCCAACACTCCTTCAGGAGGGAAAAATAAAACCAGCCGCTCTGTCAGGATGCAGCAGCTGGTGCCGGGAATGGATGGAACCACATCAGGGAAGAGCCACCCATCCTCAGAGTCAAATGTACTTCATGGATATAGCAATTTGCATCTTGTCAAATGTTCCCTAACATTTTGCAAAAATTCCCCAAATGTCAAATTAGTGAGTAATCTGTACAGTACTGCGGATCTTGTTATCCTCTGACTGATTCATAACATATTTTGGGTGTCCCAGACACCCGTCCAAGTCAATGTTAGTAAATAAGGAAAATCGCTTCTCCCTCCCGAGATCTGAAATCAGCGCTTCTGCTCACAAGGCAAGAGCACAGCCCCGAGGTCCAGGAGGCCCTGCAACTGGAGAGCTGTCCCCATGGCGCCTACCTGACACTGACCACGCGCCCAGGCCTGACACAGGTCAGAGCCGGGCCCGCGTGCCAATCACCCACTCTCTTTATTCAGTCTTCTCAAAAGTCCTTTCTACTTATAAAATAAAATGTGTAGTGCTTTGTTGGGGGGCCACTTTGGTGAACAGCCCCTTTGTTTTTTGTGTTTGTTTGGTTTTGTGGGGTTTTTTGTTTTTGTTGGCACTGGGGATTGAACCCAGGGGAGTTCTACATTCGAGCTACACTCCCAGCCCTATTTTAAATTTTTTTTTTTGCATCTTGATTTTTTTTTCCCACCTGGTTTATATATATGTATATGTGTGTGTGTGTGTATACTTTTCTTGATGCATTATAGTCACACATAATGTAGTTCATATGATAGTGGCATACATGCACACAGCACTTGGCGGGCTTTTCCCCCGATCCCTTCCCGTCCCCCCCCCCCACTTCTCCGTACAGGGTATTGAGATTGACATTGGTTTTCTCACTTTTGTACATATTGTCAATGGAAGTGATTCCTTCATTGATCCTCCCTTCCACTACCCCTTCCCTTAGACCACCATCCTGGCTCCACTGAAGTTTCTCCTTCATTATCTGAAGTCCCTCTGGTATCCCGATGACTCCCTAGCTTCGCCATATTAGAGAAAACATATGACCCTTCACTTTCTGTGACTGCCTAGTCTCACTTAACATAATGTTCTCCAGGTCCTGCTAATTTTCCTGCTAATGACATAATTTTGTTCTTTTTTATTGCTGAGTAGAATTCCATTGTGTGGATATCCCACAATTTTGTAATCCATTCATCTGTTGAGGGACACCTAGGTTGGTTCCATAGTTTAACTATGGTAATTGTGCTGCTATAAGCATGTATATTCATATATTACTATAATTTTCTGATTTCAGTCCCTTTAGAAAGATACCCAGGAGTGGTATAGCTGGGTTTAATTTTTATTTTGAAACAGGATCTCACTAAGTTGCTGAGGCTGGTCTTGAACCTGTGATCCTCCTGTCTCAGCCTCCCAAGTACTGGGATCACAAGTGTCCACCACCACACCCGGCTGGGACACCCCTTTGTACAAGTGGGTTATAAATGCTTTATACTCCTCCTAACAATTCAATGAGGCAGTTACCATAATTCTCTCCATTTTACAGCTGGGGAAACAGAGGCTCAGAGAACTGGAGTCGCTTTCCTAGGGCCACAGAGTAAGTGGCGGAGTTAAAGAAGGGATGCAGAAAGGCTGGTGTCAGAGTCTGTACCCTTAACCCTTGAGTGCTGCCTTATGAGGTATAATTATCTCCATTTTACAGATGAGGAAACCAAGGCTCTGAGAAGCTAAGAAACGCTACCTGAGATACGATACAGCTCCCAGGTGGTGGCATAACTGGGGTTTAAAACGAGGTCTGTCCGTTTATATAACCCTGCCCTAGACCACAGGGTTGTAACTTAACAATGGCTGAAGAAGAGGTCTTGCCTTAAGTAGATTGTAGTTTGGGGCCATGCGTGGAAAAAGATGGAGATCTTAGGAAGACCATCGTGATACACATCAAGGGCTCTGTGAGGGGTGGTGGCCTCCGCACGTGACTCTGAGCTGAACAGGAGACTTTTCTCAGAATGAGACTGAGGGCGGGCCTCACCACTGCCTCTCTGCTTGACTTTTGCTTTTTGTTTCCCTAACTTGAAGAAGATTGAGACGAATCTAAGTTGCTGAAGCTACAAGATATGTATCTATGTGCTTTCTTTATGACATGTGCAGAAACCTTGTTTCTTTGATTCTATTAACTTTTCAAAAACTATTAAGAAGAGGGACAAGAGGCAGTGAGGGAACGGGAGAGGGGGTGAGAGGAGGTGGCGGGTGGATCATGTGCACAGCAGAGCGATTTCCACCAGCGGTTCCCATCCGGCTTGACTTGGGCTCCTCTTCGTCTCTCTGGGGCTTGGACTAGAGCAGGTGCTCATTTTTTTTTTCCGGTACCGGGAATTGAACCCAGGGATGTTCTACCTCCGTGCCACACCCCCCGGCCCTATTTTTTATACTTTATTTTGAAACTGGGTCTCATGAAGTTGTGGAGGGCCTCACTAAGGAGAGAGAGAGAGACAGGGAGGGAGGGAGGGAGGGAGGGAGAGAGAGAGAGAGAGAGAGAGAGAGAGAGAGACAGGGGGAGAGAGAGGGAGAGAGCTGAGGCTGGCCGCGAACCCGGATCCTCCAGTCTCCGCCTCCCAAAGTACTGGGATTACAAGTGTGTGCCACCACGCCTGGCGCAGGTGCTCGGTTTTGAAGACAAGAGTCTCAGTTTTATGTGTTGCTCTCGCATTAGGACCATAATGACAATTCTCAAAAAGGAATTGGATTTAGTAGCTGGGAAACACTAGGGGCCAGGCAGACTTAGCTGTAAATTCTTGTACTCCAACGCAAGCATTGGATAACTCTTAGCTCATTGTTATCACCTTGGAGAAAGGGCCTTTACTTTCTTATCTTGTCTCCTTCCTCCGTGCCCAGTAATACAGGGCATGGCCTGGCATGGAAGGACCAAAAGAGGCTGCTTCACTTTAGGCCTCAGAACCCCTCTCCACCAGGTCTGTCTTCTGGGCTCCCCTCTCCTCTGCTCCCGGGCACACAGGTAACGTTACCTCCAAGTCCCACTGCTTATGAATTCAACTACTCTTGGGCCAATGAGTTTCTCCATTCCCTCTGTGCCCACCCTGCCCCAGGTCACCACCATCTCTTCCCCGGTCACTGTCACAATCCTAGCTTGTCTCTCTGCTTGCAGGCTTGCCGACTTTAATCACCATCCTGGAGGCAGCTAAAGCAGAAATCTGATTGTGTCAACAGAAACCCATTGCCCTAGGGTTAAGTCCAATCTCCTTGGTTTACAAGGGTGTGTGTGTGTGTGTGTGTGTGTGTGAGAGAGAGAGAGAGAGAGAGAGAGAGAACCTCTGTCTTCTTTCCCACCTCGTTCCTCCCACCCTTGCTCCTGCGCTCTGCTCACAATCAGTGTCTGCAGGTCCTTCAACACCGCCATGCTTCCTCCTCACCTGCCTAGCTCCCATTCCTCTGTCTTGGTTGTTGCCCCCTCTTTCAGGCGCCCCCTCTGCAACTCAGCCTCGGGCCATAACCCAGTGTGGTGAAGGTATGCTGACACCCCCTCAGAAACCATCAGACAGGTAACTGACAGGGACAACAGAGAGATCTTTTAAAAACATAATCAGTCCGTGTCATAACCCTTCTAAAAACTCTCCAATTTGCACTTAGAATAAAATTCAAATGGCTTACCACCCACAAGACCCTACTAAACCTGGCCTCTGTTTACCCTTCCAACGTCCTCCCATATAATGCTCTCCCTTGTTCTTTTGCTCATCACGATGGCCTTCTTTCTCTTCCCCAAAACACAACCACGGTGTTCCAGCCTCAGGACCTATACACTTGCCATCTCTCCACCCAGAGCACTCTTATCAGCTCTTCACATTGACCAGGTTTCGTCTCAATGTCACTTAGCCAAAGAATCCATCTTAGACCACTAACCAAAGAAACACCCCCAAATAAACCCCATCACCTTCACAGAAAATACTGCTAGCTAAAATTATCTTGTTCCTTTCTTTATTGAATTGTTTACTGTGTCCCCGCAATGCAAATGCAAGGACTGCCTGCCTTATTCACGGCCGCTTCTTCCGTGCCTAGAACAGTGCTTGACATTAGCCAATGCTTAGCAAATGTGTCGAAGGAATGGATGAGTAGAACAAGATAAAGAGGAAAGTTGGAGCGCTAACAGAACAGGTGGAGGATTCACAAATATATTCCCACTGTTGCGTTGTCACGTAAGTTTCATGTAGAAATTGTAAGTTCCTTTTGATGATACCAGTAAGAGCAGGTCACTGACTCCCCTGCAAAGAGACCCCAAACACAGACCTTGTAGTTCTTAATGATAGAAGCACAGAGGCAAGAACCACCGAGGAATTCTTCAAGATCTTTTAGTCCATTCTAGATTATTTTTTACAAGCATCAGATTATATAAAGCAAGACAGATTAAGCAATTTATCCAAGATTTTGCCACTAGCCAAGGCAGGCCAGGGGACAACTCAGATACCTGGTTCGCATATTGGTTCCACCTGGTGCTGCCCTTTCTCATCTCATTTAACAGCAGCATATGAAAGTCGGGTGTGGTGGCACACGCCTATAATCCCAGTACTTGGATAGGAGGATCGCAGGTTCGAGGCCAGCCTCAGCAATTTAGTGAGACTCTGTTTGAAAATAAAAAAAATAAAATAGGGTTGGGGTTGTAGTTCAGAGGTAGAATGTCCCTGGGTTCCATCCCCAGTACCACAAAAATAAATAAATAAATAAATAAATAAATAAGTAAATAAAATATAGCAATACACGAAACCGCCTAGTTTCTAGGTCTGCTGGAAACACTTATGTAGGTAGTTGTTATTCTTTTCTTCCATGTTCTGGTTACTATTGTTGCATAATCAATCACCTCCAAGACTTAGAGGCTTAAAACGCCCACAATATTTTGTTATCTCTTCTGGTTTCCATGGCCA
>PVJS01029436.1:22500-24769 GCA_004027185.1 Glis glis
GTGTTCACATACTCTAGCTGTGTGACCGTGGGCCAGTTACTTACCCACGCTAAGGTTAACCTAGGTTTCCCTCTCTAAGTCCAGCTTCCTCAACTGCAAATGTAAGGCCAGTAGCATCTTCCTCAAAGTTGTGCTGGGGATAATACACGAAAAAGATGCCTGGCCCACACAATTGTTTAATAAATGTTCATTTCATTCCTAAACTACCTTCTACCAACCATTTGGTCTGAGTTTATGGAATTGTAAATTTAGTGTAACATCTGCCTAACAAAAGCATTATTACCTTGCTTCGAAAAATTACATAATACACTCTAAGCCAAAAATAAATCATTTGAGTGTTATCCACTATTTTGGATTAATCTACACCATCACTCTCCCCATTAGAAAAGACAGGCTAAGAGATGATTATCATTTTCAAGTGATGAAAATGGAGGCTTTATAATTAACCCTTAAAGCAGAGAAATTACTATATATTTTCTGGTGTTTCAGTACTTACAGTTCAAAAGTGTCATCCTCAGAATGTAGAATGTAAAGTCCTTTTACTATACATGAATACACATAATGTATTGGCAAATATAGCTGTTATTGGTAAATTCCTATTTAACAGATGGGCAAAATAAGGTGGTGGAATTAAATGATTAGCCCATGGCTAATATTTGATTAGAAAGACAAATTTAATCAGAGTTGCCATTTGACTTCCCTTCAGGACTAGAATTAGATTCCAAGTGTTCCCTGACTCCAAATACAGTGCCTAATTCACACTGCAGTACAATATGTGCTTTAAAATAAAAGGGGGACCTTCCTCCTAAAAGCCCAAAGCACAGAATACCAGGTAAATATTCCATCGCTACTCTTCATAGCATCCTACTTAAGACAACAATAAGTGCTCTAAGCTAAAATAACACCACCCAAAATGCCCATAATATCCAAAGAATCAAAAAGAAAGCTCCAAATTACCTAATCTTAGGATGAAATTTGATCATGCACATTGGAAGGCACATAGTTGTATAAGTCTTCAGGAATACAGGGAAATCAAATTACCCTTTTTTGTGGGGGAAGGATTGTTTCATAGAATGTCTAACAACCCTGAGGAGGTTGGTCGTGTTTGGAGAATTCTTTTTTTAATTTAGTTACCCAATTCTCATCAGGCCCAACCAACCAACTGCCTAACCCAGTTTTGTTTTGAAAAATAATGTCACGAATGTGTCCAGAGCTGGATAAAATGCACAGTAATGAGTTCATTAACATGCCATCTGCATGCAAAACAAGGGGATTCCAGAGGCAGAATCCTTTGGTAGGCCTATTGGAAATCAAATTCCAGGCCAAAAAAATATGAATTTTATATGTATTTATAAATTTATATGTATATGAAAATTTTTTAAGGAGAAAAATATCACAGCTACCTTTACTTGGCCCACAGCAAAGACGGTCTGGTTTTCGAGAGCTCCAAAACCAGCCAGAATCTTTTCTTCCCTTTTAAAAAAGAAAACTCAAAACATGTTTTCCTACTTAAAGAGGATAAAAAAACAATTGCTTACAGAATGAGGTGGCTGATGGAGGTTTGTGAATTATACTCATCCCCATGAAGGGAGGCCTAGCTAAACACCTCAGTGTCAGAAATCCATTTAGGATCGCCTGTCCTTTGAAAATCAGGGCTGTTTATCCGCCGGATTCACTCACTAACAAACCAGAAAACTCAAACCTGACCCTCCCACCTCTTTGCCCCCTACCGCCTCCACTCTAGTCTCAGCAAAGGGAAGGATTGGCTTTCCAGAGACTGTCGCTTTAACAAACTAGAGGCAATGCCTCATTCTACAGTGGCACCCCAGACCCCATCAGGAACACTGGAGTCTGCTTTTTCTTCTGTTGCAATTTTCCTTTCACCTCTGCTCTCCCTGATACACCTGTGAAGTGTCACCAAAGGCTGTATCACATCAACTTTCTAAAACTGCCAACACTGCTAATGTCTGAGACCGCCTGATGTCACAGCCTGCACAGGCTGGAAGTACACAGAAGCAGAGCTTGAGCGTTCCCCTGCACCTGTACGGTGGGCGGAGGAGGGTCTTGTTGACAGTAGTGAAACAAGACACACAAAGCCACTCAATGAAGGTGTGTGTCAGGGGTATGTGGGGAGCCTATTTCAGTTTACTTCCTGATGTAAAGTGAGACCCCCATCCTTTAACCTCCCCCCAAGATCCAGGCAACAGTTCCTACCATTTTCCCTACCCACTCTTTCTTTCTTTCTTTTTTTTTTTTTTTTTTTTTTTTG
>PVJS01029437.1:0-24763 GCA_004027185.1 Glis glis
GGGGGGGAGGGACACCAAGAGCTGTGTGCATGTATGTTAACACCAAACTGATACTCATTGTGAAGTGAGACTACAATGCACCAATAAAAACATAAAAAAAAAGATGATCGATATGTGGGATTGTATTAAACTGAAGAGCTTCTGTGCAGCAAATGAAACTATCAAGAATCTCAACGGAGAGCCGACAGAATGGGAGAAGATTTTTGCCAGCTACCCCTCTGACAAAGGACTAATATCTAGAATATACAGAAAACTCAAGAAACTTACCGCTAAAAAAAAAACAGCCCAATAAAAAAATGGGCAAGTGAACTAAATAGACACTTCACAGAAGAAGAAATACAAATGGCCAATAAATGTATGAAAAAATGTTCAACATCATTAGCAATCAGAGAGATGCAAATCAAAACTACCCTGAGATTTCACCTAACCCCAATTACAATGGCAATCATTAAACACACAAACAATAACAAATGCTGTTGAGGATGTGGAGAAGTAGGAACTCTAATATACTGTGGGTGGGATTTCAAATTAGCACAATCACTTTGGAAAACAGCGTGGAGGATCCTCAGAAGACTGGGAACGAACCTACCATTTGACCCAGCTATACCATTTGTAGGTATCTACCCAAAAGAATGGAAACCAAACTACCAGACTAATGCATGTGTATCTATGTATATAGCCGCACAATTCACAATTGCCAAACTATGGAACCAGCCAAGATGTCCATCGACAAATGAATGGATTACAAAACTATGGGATATGTACACAATGGAATTTTATGCAACCATAAAGAAGAATAAAATTACATCATTTGCAGGGAAATGGATGGAATTAGAGAACATTATGCTAAATGAGATTAGTCAGTCACAAAAAGTGAAAAGTTGGATGCTCTCTCTAATATGCAGAAGCTATGGAGAATAGGGCATAGGAGGGCGTCCAGACAAAGATGGAGAAAACCTTAGATGAGTAAAGAAGGTGACCTAACTGAGGGAGTGGGAGGGGGGAAGAGGGAAACACCCTAATGCACAGGATGTATATACACAAACTTATCAAAGTCAACTACTATGTTGAGCATGAGAAAGAGGGAAGGGTGAGGGAATGGGGGTGGGAATTGGGGGAGGGCTAATTGATCGATGTGTGCATGCATACTTCTGCCACCCTGAAACCCATCAATGTATATAATTACAATGCACCAATAAATTAATAATAAATAAAAAAAGCTGGGCATGGTGGTGCACGCTTGTAATCCCAGTACTTGGGAGGCTGAGACCAGAGGATCTGGGTTCATGGCCAGCCTCAGCTACTTAGGCCCTCTGCAACTTAGTGAGACCCTGTTTCAAAATAAAGAATAAAAAATAGAGCTGGGGCTATAGCCTGGAGGTAGAATGTCCCTGGGTTCAATCTCTAGTACTGCAAAAAAAAAAAAAAAAAAAAAAAAAAAAAAAAAAAAAAGAAAATGTGGTATGTATACACAGTGGAATACTACTGAGCCACAAAAAAATGAAATCCTGCCATTTGCAACAACATGGGTAGAACCAGGGGTCATTATGTTAAGTGAAACAAGCCAGGCACCGAGGCAGATACTGTATGATCTCACTTATCTGTTGACTCTAAAGAAGTTGAACTCAAAGAAGTAGAAAGTAGAATGGTGGTTACTAGAAGATGAGGAAGGGGAGGGGGTGTGTGGGAAAGGGGGAAACAGACACATGCCACTATACTTGGCAGCCAAGGGGCTTTCTCCCCCTCCCCCCAGTGCTGGGGACCTAACCCATAGCTTTGCACATACTAGGCAGGTGCTCTACTACTGAGCTGCACTCTCCATCCCTGCAGCAAAGTGGCTTTTAATGGGAGGGTGATACAGTCAGATTCACTTTTAGAAAGATGATTCAAAAGAGTCGTGTAGACAATGGGTTCATCATATGGGGTGGGGAAGGAGAGTGCATGGGCTGTGTGATATTGGAAGAGATTTCATTAGCAGGGAGGCCAATTAGACAACTCTGTAACTATTGAAGCAGCCTAGGTCTGAGACAATGAGAAAGTGGAATTAAACTGCAACAGATCAGTGGTTTTGTCGGGGACTGGCTAGAGATTTTGCTTCTCAGGGGACAGTTGGTAGCGACTGAGACAGTTTGGATGGGGAACACCGAGGGTCGAGGTTGGTACTGCTGCTAGACATCCCACAATGCACAGGACAAGACTCAGAGCAAAGAATTCTGTGATCCAGAATATCAGTAGTGCGAAGGCCAAGCAATGCAGATGTAGATGGAAAGAAAAACAGGTATGGGGGCCTAGAGGAAGTAGGATGGCACGAAATGTGGTGACGGATAGGATGCCATGGGCAGAGGAGAGAGGAGTCTAGGGTGACTCTCAGGTGACAGTCAGTGTGCCACCGTGTCCAGTCTTGGGGTGCTTCTCCTGTTATGGGTCTCAGGTGAGGGGTTGCTTCATTTGGTGGTGTGGTATGTTTGACAAATTCATGGCCTGGTTTTTCTGGTGTGGGGTTGATACACCCATGCGTCCATTTGCTACAAATTTAATTTGACATGTTTGCTGGTGGTCATTTTTATTAGCACAATTAATTTATTTATCAGTTCATGCCTTCTGACTGTGCTGTGTGGATGGTGGCTGTTTACTTGTGCAAAGGTGTGGAGTCATTCTACCTCGGCACTTGGACTCCGCATGGAGTAACTTGTGGTAAATTGCTGCTTTACAAAATGGAGTAACTGAGGTTAGGCACAGATTGAAAACTACTGTACTATACGTCTGGAGTAACTCGGAGCAGGGCACGGCCTGCTCTCCAGCCATAAAGAGAGCCATTTGGGGAGTTCTGGAAGGATCGAGGAGGCTCTGAGGCAGAGGCACCAGGGCGCTTGTCCTCCGCTTTTGCATGACTTACCTTTCCTGTTGGGGTCAACGTAGACTACACCTCCTGGCTCATAGACTTGGAGGAGAGTTAGCGACACAGAAGCAACACCCAGCAATCCTGAGGGTGGGGAGGGCTTCTCTGGTGAGGTTTGCAGAGGGGGCTGGGGAGCGGCTGAGGTGACGAGGTGGGGGCCTGGACGCTTCACAGGCAGCTTGTCTCCCCCTGTGGGGAGAGGCTGTGCGCGGCTTGGAGTCAGTATCCATCTTCTCCTCACTGTTGTAAACTTCAACTCCAGAATGCAGTCTCCTCCCCCATCCTTTCTCTATTTGTATTTGACTTAACTATCACTCTGCGCAATGTGGCGGTAGGTGATTTTGTCATTGAGCAGATATTATAGAGTGAATTTACATAAACCCAGATGGCAGAGCCTCCTGCACACCTGGCTATAATGGTGTACACTGTTGTCTATGCGGACCATTGACTGAAATGTTTTGTGGCACATGACTGTGTTTATATTTAACATACTGGAGGTTTGATGCCCAATTTCAAAATTAAATGAATGCATTATTTAATAAATAGCATTAATTCAATATAGATTATCCATGTCTTTTTAAATATTAATAGATGGTATCCATTAAATATTTTATAAATAATGTTAATTAATATGAAGAAAAACATTTATTAAAATTATTTAGTAAATAGTATTCAATTTCTAGCCCATATGGTGGTGTATGCCTGTGATGTCAGTACTTGGGAGACTGAGACAGGAGAGTTGCAGGTTCAAGGACACTTAATTCGGAAATGAGTATTCATGTTTTCTCACACAATCAAATCGCCAAGGGTTACAGATAACAATGTTCACACGCGTCAGTCCTGTCCATGTCATTACCAGTGTCCCTGGCTCTTTGTTTATTGTGAATGTCCAAAGCGGAGTGCTGTGGCCCCTCTGCAGGGGGCAGTGAGAGAGAGGTTCCAGCAGCACGCAGTGGGCACAGGTGGCTTATGTCCCGACCCCTCCCCAGCTTAACTGAGGGGGAGTTTGGGCAAAACAGAATCACAAAATACTACGATTGAGAGCGCTGCCTGCGCCACACTGCCCCCTGCTGGAGGCTTCCCAGTGGTGCTGGCTTTATGTGTGAATTGCAGCTGACCCAGAAGTAGAAGGGAATCAGATCTTTCTGTTTGGCCAGAAAGATCTGATCTAATATGATGCCCTTTGTTGTATAGTCAGGTATGATAGGGCACGAAATATACATTTAATTATTAGATATGAAAGTGTATGTTTTGCTATCCTAGCAACTATTGGTTGAAATTAAGGATCCAACTTGTATAGTTTTGAGAAAAGAATTTCCAGGATGAGGTTTTTGTGTGTTCTCCTGCCCCCAGTTAAATTATTTTCAGAAATAATAGTGAAGCTGGGCATGGTGCCACGTGCCTGTAATCCCAGTACTTGGGAAGCTGAGATGGAGGGTCTCAGGTTCGAGGCCAGCCTCAGCAACTTAGCGAGACCCTATCTAAAAAAAACACACACACAAAAAATAGTAATGGCCAAAAAGGAAACATGGTGAACATTTTCTTTTATTAGCTTTATATAATCCTACAAGAACACAAGGAATGAATTAGTGATGTTAAATTTCATTAATAATCTTTTAAAAATTAATTAAAAATTGCTTTTTAATTTTTCGTGGTACTGGGGATTGCACCCAGGGGCACTCTACCTCTGAGCTACATTTTATTTTTTGTTTTGAAACAGGGTCTTGCTAGGTTGCTGAGAGTCTCGCTACTTGCTGAGGCTGTCCTTGAGTGTGCTATCCTCTTGCCTCAGCCTCCCAAGTATTAGGATTGCAAGCGTGCCACCAGGTCTGGCTAATAATCTGTTTTGAGAAAAAATTATATCTACATATTTGTCTGACATGTGAATGGATAACATTACAGTAACTACAAAGGAATCAGTAAAACTAAAACATCTGCAAAAGGCATAACCTAAGCAACCACAAAATCGACTACTGATATAGCGCTCTATTTTCTGAAATTTTATTTAGATTTAAACAATATAAAAAGAAGAAAATATTATTAAAATTAGTTAAAACATTTCATGTAAAACGTGCAACCACCAAACAATATATTTCACAGTTGTGATTCTGTTTTGCTGTTGTAATTTTTTTTTTGTACTGGGGAATTGAGCCAAGAAGCATTTTACCTCCAAACTACACATCCCCAGCCCTATTTTATTTTGAAACAGGGTCTTGGTAAGTTGCTGAGGGCCTTGCTAAGTTGCTGAGGCTGATCTCGAACCTGTGATCCTCCTGTCTCAGCCTCCCAAGTACTGGGCTAACAGGTATGCACCACCATGCCTGGCTTTGCTGTTATAAATTTAAACACGAAATAAAAACTCTAAGCAATTATGCAGAGTGAAAGAATTGAAGTAATTCAGTTTCCATTACTTCTCTGTAATACATTGTTTCCTTGAATTTATCTGTTTAAATCCAGGAATATGTCTTACCCAGGAGTCCGACACATAAACTGCCAAACAATGGCTTGGAACTTGGATGATTCTACACCACTATGAAATTACTCTTGAACGAATGCTCATGTACTAGCAGCTAAGTGTCTAACCAGGAGATCTTTGAGTTAACTTACAAGCAGAATACTATTTTACTAGAGGAGAAGTAAAAAAACACATGTGTTAATTTGAAACTTCCATGTATATTATTAAAACTCAGCAGGAATTGCAGCAATTATTTAGAATTTATACCAACAACAAAATATTTTTGGGGGAAGGATTATTTTATCACTGAGTTATTTAGAGTTGTTGACAGGTTGACTTTTAGTTTCATTACCTCTTAACTTCTCTATAGATTATCTATAATAATGCATCCCCTTATTTTCTGCTCCTGAGGCTAAAAAGATGTAAGCAAACATGTTGTGTGAGGCTTCTTTTTTCTTTCTTTTTTTGTGGTACTGTGGTACAGGGGAACGCTACTGCTGAGCTATAGCTTTAGCCCTATTTTATTTTTATTTTTGAAACAGGGTCTCACTAGGTTGATGAGAGTCTCATTACTTGCTGAGGCTGTCCTCCAACCTGCGATCCTCCTGTCTCAGCCTCCCAAGTACTAGGATTGCAAGCATGCACCACCACGCCTGGCTGTGTGTGCTACTTCTGATGATTTTTTTTTTTTAACAGGCAGCTGACCCAGTTGGGAGGAATACTGCTTCTTGCCCTATTTCTTTCCTTCTTTATTCAATATGTTAGGTGGATGTGATGGCTAGAGCTCTAGCAGCCTTCTTGGACCATGAGGGAAACTTAAGGATGGAAAATAGTGATAGAGTAGAGAAGAATAGAGGGCCTAGATCCTGGAGTGTGTGGACACATGCTGAGGTGACCCCCAGTGAGTCACCACCTTGTGTAATGTCCACTTGCTGAGCTGGGATGAAACCTGAGACTTGCTTCCTCTAAACCACAGAATATGGCAAAGAAGGCGGCTGTCACTGCCATCATTATATTAGATAACGTGGCAGAGGAAGGAATTTGCAGGTATGATTAAGGTCCCTGATCAACTGACTTCGAGCTCATCAAAAGGGAGATTATCCTAGGTAGTCATGAGTTGGTCAGGTGATTTCTTTAAAGGAGGGCCTCCTTCCTCCCTGAATTCACAGACTCCAAGTGGGGGAAAGAGAGAGGGAACCTTTTTCTTTGTTGACACCTTCGAAGAAGCAACACTCCGTGAAATTTCCAGTCACAAAAAAATGAATTCTGCCAACAACTTGATGGATCTTGGCAGCGGGTTCTTCCCTAGTCTCCAGAGGAGAATGCAGCCCAGCCGCTCCCTTAGTTTCAGGCTTGTACATGGCTCAGGCAGACCCTGGCTCCTGACCCAGGGAAGCTGCATGGTCACAAGTGTGCGTTGTTTAAAGCTGTTAATCTGTGCTGATTTGTTACATAGCATAGAAAATGAATATACTGATGTCCATATTGTTGTGGTAAAAGGCCAGAAATGTCTACGCTCCGACTCCTTTTATATGATCAAGAATTAAAATTTTCACTCCCCCCTTTTCTTCCCTCCTCATCCTTCTCCTCTTCCTTTTCTTTTGTGGTACTGGGCATTGAACCCAGGGATGTTCTACCTCCAAGCTACACCCTCCAGTCCTATTTTATTTTTTTTGTTTTGAGACAGGGTCTCACTAAGTGGCTGAGAGCCTCGTTAAGTTGCCAAGGCTGGGCTTGAACCTGTGATCCTCCTGTCTTAGCCTCCCAAGTACTGGGATTACAGGTGGGCACTACCACACCTGCTTCTTTTCTCATTTCTTTAAGCCATTGTGTTTTTAATTTTTCAGCTGACCCTAACCTTAACTGATTTATGGAGTATGAAGAAGGATTTGTAGAAGGTAAATCCTTTGTAGTTGATCTTGAAAAGTGGACACAATTTCACAATGTAGAAACTGGGGTGGCTGGAGGTAGAAAATAATTTTCATGGGGCCGAATGTAAAAGGAAAGTGCTAAGTGGTTTTCTTTATAATTTTATTTTTTTGTTTTGAGACAGGGTCTTACTAAGTGGCTGAGAGCCTCGTTAAGTTGCCGAGGCTGTCCTCCAACCTGCAATCCTCCTGTCTCAGCCTCCCAAGTACTGGGATTACAAGTGTGCACCACCATGTCCATCTTAAAAATTTAATTTTTAATTGATATATAACAAATGCACATAGTTATGGGGTACCATGTGATGTTTCGACACATATACATATATATAATGTTTGAATCGAGGTAAACATTTCTATCTCCTCACATGCTTATCTTTTTTGTGTGGTTAAAACATTGAAAAACCCTAGATTTTTTGAAACACATAGCACATTATTGTACTGGCTATTTTGAAGAAATAAAAGAGAATTCAGCTCATTAGATTGAGTGAGATATGGCTGGAAAGGTAGATTAGAGTGAAATCACAAATCATAAAGTGTGGATTACTTTTAAGCAATGGAGGTTTTCTGAGCAGGGTGGTCGCACAACCAGAGTTAGGCTTCATCTTAAAATGCGGTATGAGTCAGTCCTCCCCAGGTTGCAGACACATACCTGAAAGTAGGTTTTGTCTCATAGAGATCTATGGAAAGGAAACTGGGGGAGAGAAACAGGTACCCAGGCAGATCAGGGGCCTTGAAATGAGAGACTCCTGCCCTAAGAGCTCTCTCCCCATTTCTCTCTTGTATTTGGCTTCATTCCCTGCTGCAATAAGCTTGTCATGGCTGGATTGTTGCCCCTTCTGGGGAAGAAAGGGATCATGCCAATTCTGGTAAAGATATTGTTGATGGAAATTGCAATTTAAGCAACCTTGAAACTATCTCAAGGGCTAAGGAGAGGGATGCAGCGATTGGCCTGACGTGTGTGTGTGTGTGTGTGTGTGTGTGTGTGTGTGTGTGTGTTTGAATTAAAAAATAAAAAACAAAAGGGGCCTGGGAAATTAAAGTAAAATGGTTATGGGTGCAATTTGAGTTTCATTATTCCATCTTTTCATATCAGGGACTCAAGGAAAGATAACACAGTCATGATTACAGACTGGGTTAAAGTATGAAGTTTCAGTTGAATTCACATTTAATTTAGGAGTTGAAGTGTATGCAAAAGGGTGTTCATAATTTAAAAAACCCATTTCTCCTCACTATCATCATCAACCAAACTACACACTATATAATGAAAACTAGTTTCCACTATAAAAAGTTTTAATTGCCCAACTATTAACTTGCTGCGTGTCCAAAGTGTATAAAGCACAGTTATGCATATAGCAACAGCCACGGGGAGAAAAGGGAATTTCAGAGTAGCTATGTATAGATACTTCGTTCTTGAAATAGTCTCAGTGAAATACTGAGAAAGCAACACCCTTTACTGGAGCGAATTAGTACTTAAATACATGAATGTGAAATTAAATATCAGGTCATCTAAAAAGCTACTTTACTAAGATACCTAACATAGCTACTTAAACCTGCATATTTTGCCAAATAGACGTATAGCACATAAAATTGACTCCAAATATGTAATTTCCATGATAAGCACCCCTCTCAGGAATAGAAGATGCTAACATTTTTTTTTTTTTTTTGGTACCGGGGATTGAACCCAGGGGCGTTCTACCTCGGAGCTACACCCCCGGCCCTATTTTTTATCCTTTATTTTGCAACCGGGTCTCATGAAGTTGCGGAGGGCCTCACTAATTAGCTGAGGCTGGCCGCGAACCCAGATCCTCGGGTCTCAGCCTCCCAAGTACTGGGATTACAAGCGTGCGCCACGAGCGCCCGGCTCAGATGCCTGCATTTTAAATACTAGAAGTATGTTTTAATAAATGTGGCTGAAATACTTCCTGGAAGAACTCCAGCCCGCATCCCGGTGGATGCAGTTCATACATTACACCACTAGATGGTACCCTTCCTCCATCATGTATGAATGTGTAATGGGTCTAAAAAACAAAGGATGCAAAATCAGCTTAGTTCTTTTATCTCCTGGCTTCTGTTTAAACACAAAATATGGCTTTATCTTGCTTATTTACTCATTACTGTAGTCACACAGTATTTTGAAAGTGGTTGGCTAAGCACTCCACACTTTGAAGAAAGTGAAATTTGTATCTGCTTTCAAACATGCCACATTCCAGAAAACTAAAGATGATCAATACCCTAGCTGCTGTTATTTCTTATTGACCTAAGGCAGCCACAGGACTATAATCTTATTTAAAAAATAGTTAACATGCCCATGATTTCTATTTGAAAAGGAAGGTGGCATATTATTGTATCTAAATAATTTTACATGTGAGATAAAAAACATAAAATTCTAAGTTATTAATGCCTTATTAATGCCTTAATAATACCCGAGGGTATTATTATTGATACAGTGTACATCTATGAAGGATGAAAGGTATAGATCCATTTATAGTCCATGCTAAATGTTTGCAATAGCTGGGAAGGAACTGAGTGCTAGGGATCCTTGTTTAACTTGCCCGCAACCATTTCTGTGCCCCTCTGCTTATGTGTGCACAGTAAACACTTCAGAAGATTAAAAGGATTTAAACTATCTTCACATTTATGTCCCTTGGGCCCTTTGGGGAAGAGATGTATACATTTTACTGTACTATGACTTTAAATTTAGTAATTCTAAATATTAATTTTTCTCTCCCCAATGGATAAAAAAATGACACTGGAAATAAAAGTTGAATAAATTGTGATTTAAAAATTAAAACCAGCCACCAGGACCAGTCAACAAACATTTATTGAGCAAGCTCATGTATTTCAGATACAAAAATTAGTAAACAAAACAAAACAAAACAAAACATGAGAAGACCTCTATTTTGTGGAAAATTAAAGTTTAAAGTAAAGTCGATGCTGTGGTTTGAATGTGGTTTGCCTGTGCGGGATGTGGTGGTATTAAGAGATGGTGGGACTTTAAGTGGTGGGGTCTAGTGGGCAGTGGTTATGTCATGGGGGTGCGGCCCTCAGAAAGGATTATTATAGTTCTCCTGGGACCCCAGTTAGTTCACAGGAGAGTGAGCTGGGATGGAGGCCACTCCACGAGTTTGCCCTCTTCTATATGTAACCATTTTCCTTCCTGTTTCTTTGCCATGTTGTGACACAGCCACGGGGTCCCTTACCAGAGGCCAAACAGATGGGGCTACATGATCTTAGTCTGTCAGCCTCTGCAACTGTGAGCTAAACAAACCTCTTTACTTTATAAATACCCAGTCTAGGGTACTTTGTTATAGCAACAGAAAACAGGCTGTTGAAAACAGTAGGGCTGATGAAGAAGAAGAGAGCTGGTCAGACACGAAAATGGAAAATTGACATGGTTATTGTTCACGGGATCATTTCATTTGGATGTGATGACACATGTGGATATGAGGATCTTTGGGTCATTTGAACACACCTTGGAGTTAGGTAAACAAAAGTGTTCTGCGGTCTGAATAGATGTGTTGCTGAATCTGACAATGACTTTGCTCTCTGTTGCCGGTTAGCTTTCTAGGTAGCTTTTCCCCATTCTTTTTATTCCATTGCAGCTGGAAGTGGCCACAGGACTAAGTTCTGGCTGGAGAGATTGATGCGACAGTGTTGGGTGGGACTTGTAGGACAGGTGGGTTGTCAGGTCCTGCCTACCCTCCTTTTGGCCATCGGCACCTGCCACAGGCAAGTGTGGTGCGATCTAGTCCCACCCATTCTAATTAGGTCAAGGGAAAGGTGGGAATAAAACCAACACTTGGTTTCTATTTTACTCGTACCTCTTAAGTCTGGTTTCCCAGTTAAGGGCTCATTCTGATAATAGGAACAAAAATCTGCTTTTTGATCTAATTTGGAAAGTAGGAAATTAGTCTTTAGTCAGCTAGACATAGAAACAACATAATGAACCAGGTATGGTGGTGCACGCTTGTAATCCCAGTACTTGGGAGGCTGAGACAGGAGGATTGCAGGTTCGAGGCCAGCCTCAGCTACTTAGGCCCTCTGCAACTTAGTGAGACCCTGTTTCAAAATAAAGAATAAAAAATAGGGATGGGGGTGTAGGTCGGAGGTAGAATGCCCCTGGGTTCAATCCCCAGTACCCCCTCCCCCCAAAAAAGAAATAAGATAATGATCGGATTTAGCAATTGGGCTCCTTTCATGCAAACAAGAGTACAAGTTACCAACAAAGGTTACTTTTGAAGGTCGAAAGAATTTAAGTGAAAGGGATATTGATTAATCCAGGAAAAGCTGAACAGGCTTTGCTCTCACAGTGGACTCAGCTGCAGGATTCAGACAGGGCTTGTTAATAAAAGAAGCTGAAGGGGCACTGGAAAGGCCAGAGGGGGAAATGATCCTCCCACTATCCCCTGTGGATTAGAAACACCGGTGGCTCCCTGAACTCCTCCTTTGAGGAAAAAAGATTATTGAAAAGTAATCAGATGTCTTTAAGGGCTATTTTAAGAAGCGTGGCTCTGCCCTCATGTCCCTCCTTGCAGGGCTGGGCTCCTCCCATCATTTAATCACTCCCTGTCCACCCCTCGGCTCCCTCCCTGGGTAAGTCCAGCTCTTAGCTCCACCTGAAAATAGCTGGGGGAAAAGACATGTGCCCTTTGATGTTCCTGTACAGGGTGCATTATTACTGCCTCACCCTGCGGATAGGGCAGAAAGAGCCTGCTCACCACTGCTCTTGATTGAACATCTGAAGACCCAACACACATTAGTACATATTTAGCCGGCCTTAAGTGCACCCATGAAGCATTCAGGGACAGTCATTTAATCAGTCGAAATTGCTAACTGGAGGGAAAAATATTTGTTAAATAAAAACAGGCAGGGTTTATTTGAGACTTTACATCAAGTAAGCAATTATACCAATATGTTAAAGATACTCAGTTTAAGCAGGTTGAATATGCATTCATTACTTTGTCTATGGTATTATTTTTTTCTTGGCAAACTCTAAGTGATATAAAGGAAAATGTTGACTGAGACCAGGTTATTTTCTTAATCAGCCAAGTTTATTTATTCATTCAGACAATATTTGTTGAGTGCCCATCATGAAAGTGATGAACATAGGGTGGTTTACCTATTGTAAAACTCGTTTAACATCAGCATCCTCTGCTGAGCATAGGAATCTGGTCTGCCTTAGACATACCTGTATCTCTGGTACCCGACACATTGCCTTGTATGTGGGAGGCAATGAATCCATGGAGACAACAACTACTTCAATGGACCAAAAGAGCATCCCTGAATACTGAGAGTGGTTTAGGATGGGTCAGCACAGCTCCTACTGAGGGAACTAGAAGGGTAAGAAGGATGATGGAGACTGTTTCAAAAAAGGGGATCAGATAATAAAAATATGTGTAAAGTTCTTAACCATAGGACAATTATCCCACTTTCCTTGGGGATTTTAAGGACATCTGGGTTTATATTTAATTAGGTTCAACTTCAGGATTGTGACAAAGTCGTATGCTGGGATAATTTCTTAGCTAAACACAAGCTTTTTATTTCCATCTGTAGTATCTCTATGTCACTATGGATGAGATATTTGTAAACACTTATGAATGCAGGAAACAGACTTCCTGGCCCAACGGTAAATAGTCAGAGGGCTGATGAAAATCTGACCCCTTTAATGTTTTTTTTTAAATAAAAGATTTTTAGTTGGGTGGGGTGGCACATACCTGTAATCCCAGCACTTGGGAGGCTGAGACAGGTGGATCGCAGGAGGACTCAGCAAGTAGTGAGACCTTGTTTCAAAACAAAACATAAAAAGGGCTGGGGGTGTAGCTGAAAGATAGAATGCCCCTTAGTACGTACACACACACACACACACACACACACACACACACACACACAAACCTAAAACAGCAGTTTTAGGTTTATAGAAAAATTGAACAAAAAGTAGGGAGTGTTCTCCTATCCCCTCAGTTTCTTTTATATTAATGTCTCGCATTAAGGTACATTTGGTACAATTGATGAGCTGATATAAACACATTATTATTAAGTAAATTCTATATTTTATTAGGATTCACTCTGCAGTTATATGGGTTTTGCAAAATGCATAATGAATGCCTCATTTTTTATCTAGCAGAAGGATTAAATAATACAAGATTTTAGTAGAATGAACAGGTGAGAAGCCAATATAATTTAAAAATCAATTTGTATAACAAAATGATTTCAATTATGTGGATTGGTGCTGTTTTATTTAATAGGTTTTTACTTCCACTGTAATATACATGGAAATATAGATTTATTGGTAAATGCTCACATGTTATACTTGTGTGGTTGGATTTATGGAAATAAATGAATACAACTGATTATAAAACTCTATATGAATGTTCGATAATAAGAATATCGCCTTTACACTTAGTCAAAGACTTAATAAGAAAAAATTATGTAATTTGTTTTCAGTCTGCTGGGCACTGGAGCACCAAGGCATATTGGATCTGCTGTTTGCATAGGTCCTGGGATGTAGGGAGGAGATTAGCTATTGATATCTAGTCTAAGTTCTCTAACATTAGGCCTGTCAAAGCAAGTGTTGATCCCTGAAAACAGGGGAGAAGATTGGGGAAAATGGCCATTTTTGCATAAGCATTTGGTGGGGACAATTGTCTGAAATGAGATTGTCTAGAGCTGCCTCTCCTCCTGTGCTGCTGCCTGTCTTAGATGGGCCCATGCCCAGCGCCGGGGCAGCGATGGCAGCTCCGCTCTAGCGAAATGAACTTTCCTGTACATGAGCAGCTCTAGTTGTTCAAAAGATTCTTCTTAAGTGAAACCTGAAATTTTCCATTTAATACCTTCTACAGGCATGTCCTAGTTTTGCCCTTTGGTATTGGAAAGAATATGGCGTCGGTGCCTTGGTCTGAATGTTGGTGTGCACTCAGAATCCATACATTGAAATCTCTTCCCCAGCGTGATGGTGTTTAGGGGCGGGCCTTGGGGGGAGCCACTGTGTCCTCAGAAATGTGATTATGTGTTAGTCGAGGAAATACTTATTTTGGCTCATAGTTTCAGAGGTTTTAGTCCATGGTTGGCTGGTTCCATGTTTATTATACTGTTTGCTGTTCTCTTGTCCAGAAGGATATCACAAATGATCTGTCAAATACCTGGCAAAAATACAATATACTGAGTCAGGTGTGGTGGTGCACACCTTTAATCCCAGTACTGAAGCTGGGCGTGGTGTTTTAGCTTGTAATCTCAGTTCTTGGGAGGCTGAGACAGGAGGATCGCAGGTTCCTAGCCAGCCTCAGCTACTTAGTGAGGTCTTCCGCAACTTAGTGAGACTCTGTTTCAAAAGAAAGAATAAAAAATAGGTCTGGGTTGTAGCTCGGAGGTAGAATGCCCCTGGGTTCCATCCCTAGTACCTCAAAAAAAAAAAAATCCCAGTACTTGGGAGGCTGAGAGGGGAGAATCGCAGGTTTGAGACCAGCCTCAGCAACTTAGTGAGACCTTGTTTCAAAATAAGTAAAATAGGGCTGGAGGTGTAGCTCAGAGCTAGAGCACTCCTGGGTTCAATTCCCAGTGCAGCACAAAAAATATAATATACTGTCTCTCCAGTGTTACCATAATGCATGAGGTTAGTGATGCCGAAGAAAAGCGTTTTGTTTGACCTGACTTACTCGAGACGATATACCTATTGTCTGTCCTGTTTCTCTGACTCACAGAGAGCTAACTTCCCTCCCTATGACCTTCACATGTGACATGTGGAACTCCTGATGTCCCCGGACACGGAGAGTCGCTCACGCTGCTGCTGTGCAGGTTCTCATGGGCTATGGACCTGTGGAACCACCTGTGACTTCTGGCAAGGTCAGGATGTAGAATGCGCTCCATGATAACTCAAAAGGCTAGTGACCGCATGTGAAGAGGAGCTAAGGTTCTCCCGCAGAGTTGACATTTCTCCCGGTAAAATCTGCTGCGGCCACATAAAGCTGCTACTTCCTTTGCAGCGTGCACAGCGTTGTTCCTCTCTTGGAGGACTGCAGCCTGGAGACCATGGGGAAACACTGCAGTTGTTTGGGGTGGTGCTTTGGCCCTCTTTAGGCCCAGCTCTTCATCATTTCCGTGCCTGTCTCTTTGGGTTGAGCACAAAAAGGAAGCTGTTGTCTTGGGCTTCTAAGGACACCTGATGTGTCTGTCCATTATGTGCCAGACTCTGGAATAAATGCTTTACACCACCCCAGTTAATCTCACAAGAAGCTTAGGAGGCAGGTCTTTGTGCTCCATTTTAAGATAAAAATATGAAGTTTGGACTATTTTATTAACTTTGCTCAATATCATAGATCTTAAATAAAGCCCGGAGAAGAACATGGTATTATTGAACTCCAAAGTGCGTGATTTTCTTTACCTATACTTTACTGTAGGGCAAGACATGAATTTTCTATGAGTAAATCATATTAAGTAGTATACATTTAAAGTTGAGCATTCCTTGAGGCCATTTCCTTACTGTGAAATATTATGGCATATTTCTGTAGTCACTGGAAAAGCAACATGGGGAAAGGTTTGCCCCCCTTAATTATATCAAACAAATGATCTTACAATTACACAAAAAGTTGGCCATTAGAGTCTGCCAGTGGCTTGGCTTCTTGTCCAAACCTCACAGTGAAATATGCAGACTTTCTGGAACCATATATTAAAATCTCTGCAGTTGAATCAGCCCTTCTTCTTTCTGAGTAACCTAAACTCAGTACTACTCAGCACATCAGAGGACTCCAGGGATGTGATCTTTAAAGTCCAATGTCAAAAGGTGACTACCTGGTAATCACCACCTCAGTTTCACAGTCAGGAAGACCGGTTTAGTCCTAATTTATTTTCAAGCATATAGGTTTGCCCTGCAGTGAGGTGCCCTGTTTTAGAACCTTATAAAAAGAGGTCAACCCCAAATCTGGCATAAGCATAAAGCGATAGGAAGAACTTATTGTGTAAACTGGCTTTGAAAAAAAAGTCCTAAGCAGATGTGCTAAACTGGTGATTCCAACATCTCTCAAGTAAGTGTATGGTCTTCAAAGTGACTGTTTTGAATGACGACCCTCCGTGGGACACCTCAAGTAACCTAAGCTTTCTGAGTTTTTTTCCTTCATTTGTAACGCAGGCTGGGTAACCCTTCCCAAAATTGTTGTGCTGATTAAACAAATGCAAAAGCACGAAAGTCCCGAACATGACGAAGCCCTAGGATGTGATCACTCATGAATAGTTAGCTCCAAGTTTAATATCACAATTTGAACCAAGACCTTCAAAATCTTATAAAATGTCACTGATGTTAATAATTACCTTTGGTCAGAAATTCCAGAATCACCCATGTGTGTGTGTGTGTGTGTGTGTGTGTGTGTGTGTGTGTGTGAGGTCCAGCTGTTTTTGTGTCCAGTTTAATATTTAAAGCCAGAAGTTGAATGCATTTGTCCAGTTTTCTGAGCCCCCGAAGACCAGTGTGTAGCGCTTGCTTTGGAGACCAGAACCTGGATCTCAGCAGTTTCCACAGGCCCACTTTATCCTTGTCTAGAGTTAATCAGATAAAACCGAAGAAACATGCTAAGAGCTCAGTGCTTTGTGAACCGTAATGGTATTTTAGAGAGTCAGAAACAAAGTCATGTGTATTGCGTGCGCAGGACTGAGTTGGGCAAAGATCAGGATAATGTGTGTCGTTTCTATCTTTGGCTCAAATGTGTCCTTAGCGATTCTTACTTGAGTCAAGATTGTGCCGTGGATAGAAGGAAGAGGGAAGAAATGAGAGACAAGGACCTCTTTCCCAACCCCATTCTTTCACACGGGCTACTCCAGTTTCTAGTTACCATTACTGTAGGGCATAAACATACAGACTTTAGAGTACCATTTCCGCCTCCAGCAGAGATAAATGCTGCATTAGTTTGGTTAAGTTACTTAACCTTTCTTTGACCCTGTTTCTCTTCTGTAAAGTGGGGGAAATAATAGGACCTACTTCTTAATAAATGAAAAGTACTCATAGAGGCAAGAGGCTATAAAATGCAGTGTTTAAAAGCACAGATTCCATAGCTAGACTGCCTGGGTTCAAATCCCAGCTCCACTACTTATTTGTTGTATGATACTGGGAAAATTGGTTAACTTATCTGTACCTTAATTTCTCATCCTGAAATTGTCAATAATAGTATCAACGTGATAAAGTTATCATGAGGATTAAATGAGTAATACAAGCATAATTCCATAAACAGGGCTGGCATATACTAAGCGCTATGTACATACATACTTGCTATTTTATTATCATTTCCTGCAAAAACTCAAACACTGTGAGTACATGGAAATAAAAATTAGAACATTTCCAACATTATGTTTCGGTCTTTGGTTCTATTAAGTATTTAAAAATCATACAACAGGGAAAATCATATATTGTTGGAATATTTTTTCATTTTTTTATTTTGAAAAAGAGTCTTGCTAAGTTGTTGAGGGTCTTGCAACTTATGCTGAGGCTGGTCTCAAACCTGTGATCCTCCTGTCTCAGCCTCCCAAGTACTCAGATTTCAGGCATGTACCACCACACTCAGCTCTGGAATATTCTTTATTTCCGATTAGTTTAGAAAGGTCCTTCACATAACATTTTCTCTTTGTCTTTTTTAAGATTAGATATTAGATATTAGTATATCTCTGATCAAATATTTGATAAGATCATTTGGCCTCCTAATTTACTTAAACTTAGTGCTATTTAATCTCTGTACCCAGTTCTTTTCTCTCTCTGAATGGAAAAAGCCAGTGATTTTTAAAGACCACATAGAGAAGAGATATACACGTATGGAGAGGATGATAAGTGAACCACACATTTGTTCAGGACGATTTCTGATTCCATCTCTCCTCCCCTTTCCCCACAGCATTCATTTTAATGTTTCTGCCATTCATGTATTCATCCAGTATTTATTGAGCAGACTTGTCAGGCAGTGTGATAAGTGGTGGAAAATAATGATTCTGACACTCGAGTGGTGTTTTACAGCTCACAGATCATTTTCACAGATTCAATCCATTCAGTCCTCAGAGGCACGCACTCCATCTCGCCCCGGTTATTCTTCCCCTTAGCTTCATATGTCTCTTAATGCTCCTCATTCCTTTCCTCAAATCTTTGGTGTGCAGAGTATTTGCTAGGTACCCCAGTGGCAGGGAGGGGGTAGGTTGAAGAGCAGGTAGTAGGTGGGAATGAGATGAGAATTTTGGTCCAGAGATGTTTTCAGTATCCCACACTGAGGATCCAGGACAAAGTACTAGCAAGGCATGCTTTCTCTTACTACTATTACTACTACTACTACTACTACTACTACTACTACTACTATTATTACTGTTTTGTGGTGCTGGGGATTGAACCCAGGGCCTCACACATGCTAGGCAAGTGCTCTGCCACTGAGTTACATCCCCAGCCTGCATGCTGTTTCTTACGTAGGAAAGTAGAGTGACCATCGATGCATCCATCACTAGAAACTGGGTTGAGACCAAGCACAGGGCTAGTGGTTTTCCAAATCCTCCCGCATCCCCTTCCAACTAAGCCTATTTAACATACTGGATCTGCTGAAGAATCATGACTCACCCCCCCCCCAAACACCCAGGTCTTCTATTCCCAGCATCAAAGTTCCTCAATTACATTTCCTCTTTCTGTGTGTATGTGTATGTGTGTGGTTCTGGGGATTGAACGCAGGGGTGCTCTAATACTGAGCTACATCCCCAGCCCTTTTCATAAATTACCCAGGCTGGCCTCAAACTTGCAATCCTCCTGTCTCAGCTTCCAAAGTTGCTGGGATACAGGCATATGCCACCTTGCCTGGCTACATTTCTTCCAAAATTTTGTGATACCAACCAGCAGGCAAGAAATAGAATGCACAAAATTAACCAGAAACTTAGTTCTTTAGTCTCAAGTCAAAGTTTCATTCATTCAGTATTGTGCCTCATGCATAACCTGGCGTCTATAAGGAGGTACCGAGAGCTTTCCTGCAGTAGATGACTATGTGACACCAGGAGGCAGGGCATGATGGCATTAGGCCACTTGTGGATAAGCACACAGTACCTCTCACATTTGAGTTAGTGTCAAACGTTCACTTCAAGGGTACTTAGGAGGTTCACAGGGTACAAACAGATGATACACATACATAAACTTCTGTGTGACATACTAAACTCATTCCCTTGGCCTCTGCTGGAATGGTCTCCCTCCAGACTGTCCCATGGCTGTCTATTCCGTATCATCCTTCCCACTCTACATAAAGTAGTAAACTCACACTCATCTCTCTATCTCACTTCATGATATTATTCTCTTCCTGACATTTATCACCACCTGAGATGCACTTACTTATTCACATATTTATTATCTGCTTCCCTCAAAAGAATATATATAAAAACTCTACGAGGACAGTGATTATTTTTAACACCTTGTCCGAAACTTAGCAGTAGGCTGTCATGGTTTGGATGTGGAAGCTCAAGTGCTGAAGTGCAGTCCCCCGTGCAACAGGCACGGTCCCCCGTGCAGCAGGGTTCGCAGGTGGGGTGTTTGGGAAGTGATTGGACCAGGAGGGCTCTGAACGCATCATGAATTAATTCATTCACAGATTCATGGCGTAATGGGCTATTGCGAGGTGGTGGAAATTTTAGGAGGTGGGGCCTCGCTGGAGGAAGTAGGTCTCTGGGGGCGTTCCTGGAAGGGTATATTTTGTCCCTGGCCCCTTCTCTCTCTCCTCTTTGCTTCCTGACTGCCATAAGGTGAGCAGCTTCGCTCTACCGTGCTCCCTTCCATGATGTTCGGCCTCTGTACAGGCCCAGAAACAAGGCAGCAAATGACAATAGACTGAAACCCCTGAAACGATGAGCCCAAATAGATCTTTCCAGCTTTAAGTTGATTTTCTTGGTCGATTTGTCACAGCAAGGAAAGTTGACTAACACATAGGCCCCGAATAAACATTGGTGGAATAAATGAATGAGCAACAACTATTTATGGTAGTATGTCGGTTCTGTTGTAAGCACTTGGGATGGAGCAATGAATCAAACAGACAAAAACCTCTGAACTTTTTGGAGTTTACATTCTAACTCAGGGTAAGAGGTAGTTAAAGAAAAAGTCTGGGATGGGGAAGCTGCTAGAGTGGGGTTGTGTGGCACGGAATAGTGTGACCAAGAAAGGAGACCCAAGGAAAGTGAGAAGGGAGGGACCTGAACATGAAGAGGAAGACGTGTAGGAGAAGGGACTGAGTCTCTTATGCAAAGGGAAAAGGAGGGCAAAGGCTCTGAGAACAGGAAGGGGACTTTGTGGCTAAAACCCGTGACCTCCTGGGAGGGTGGCAGGAGATGCATGAGAGGTGTGGTGAGACAGCCCCAGTCATGTAGAGACTTGTAGGCCACTGAAGGGACTTTGGTTCTTGAGATGAGAAGTCAATGCAGGACTCTGAGCAGAGCGACACACCTAACTTCCTTTGTAACAGAATCCCTGTTTTTGCTCTGGTTGTAAAAGATGGAAGGGGACAGGGGCAGCAGCAGTTAGGAGGCCGCTGCAACAATCCAGGCAAGAGGTGATGGTGGCTTGGTCCAGGGTGGTGACCGGGAGATGGTAAAACCTGTAAGAGTCTGGAAGGACCTTGCAGGTAGAGCTGACAGGATTTGCTGATATAATGAACAAAGTAATGATTAGAATCTATGTGCAGAGGGAAATACACCAAGTAATGTGTGCATGTATGTTTGTATCACTCTGAACCTCACTATGATGGATCATTACATTGCACCAATAAAAGTATAAAAAATTAAAATAAATATATGTGCAGAATCGAAGCTGGGCATTGTGGCACACACCTGTAATCCCAGTCCTTGGGAGGCTGAGACAAGAGGACAGCCTCGGCAACTTAATAAGAACCCCTCCCCCTAACAACTTAGCCAGACCCTGTTTCAAAATAAGAAATAAAAAGGGTGGAGGGTGTAGCTTGGAGGTAAAATGCCCCTGGGTTCAATCCTCAGTAGTGTATGTGTGTAGAATTGATACAAAGATGAGTTTTCTTGAATCTATCAGGAGACTGGCCTCATCAGGCCTCGGACATTGATATAACAAGTAGCAGCACAACCACCCAGAAATGCAACATTGGAACTTTTGTGTCATCTATTATTTATCCCAAAGAACAGTACAAAAGAGTGGTGAAATACTTTCAGCATCAAAATCTGTCCTTGCAATTAAGCGAGCTGGTCTGGGGCCTGATCTTATTTCAGCACACTGACATGAGCGTGATAATTGTTCAGCAGACATAAACATTTCAAAATGGAAATGACACTCATCCGTGAGGAGACTCTGAAGCTCCTTGGATAGTCACACAAAACGGTAAACATTATTATCCAGAACAAAGATCTTGCCTGATTTATCCTGATTGATGGCCTGTACTTCAAATGGATCTGAAAACTGGGCAGATCTCTGACCCTTTGCCTCTTGGGCTACACTGACAGCGCCTTGGAGGTTTTCAGCCTTGCATTCTTTTTTTTTTTTTTTTTTTTTTTGCGGTACTGGGGATTGAACCAGGGGCATTCTACCTCCGAGCTACACCCCCAACCCTATTTTTTATTCTTTGTTTTGAAATAGGGTCTCACTAAGTAGCTGAGGCTGGCTGCGAACCCGCATCCTCCGGTCTCAGCCTTTCAAGTACTGGGATTACAATCGTGCGCCACCACGCCCGGCTCAGCCTTGCATTCTTCACTACCCAACACTGGCAAACAGCAGGTACACAACAAATATTCATTGGCCCAAGGATTTCTCAATATCCTCCTCTATCCTGTCTTCACCGATGCACTTACTTATTTACCAAAGTCAGCGATCAGCTAATCTCTCACCAATAGGAAATTTCAGAATGTGCCGAGTGCAGAAGCAGGGCGAGGGTAGGGAGCCATCCGCTGCCCCATCCGCCTGTGGGGTGAATGCAGCCTGACAGGTGACTGTGAATGTGCAGTAGTGGACAGGGTCTAGAAGAGCGCCTTCAAGTATACAAACATCCCTGCCTGAGATTGGAGGAACACGGAACGGACTCAACAGAAAGGTGGAAGCAAGCAGGAGAGCAAGGGCGCCGGGACCATTGGGAAGATAAACACGCAGGTGCTAAAAGGTGGTTTAAAAAATTTATGCTCGATGTGGCGCGACTCACCAATGGCTGAAGGGAACCCATGCCCTTACTACTCCAGCCCCTACCCCCTTTAATTTTGAAACAGGGTCTTGCTAAATTACTGTGCACTGGCCTCCAACTTGAGATCTTTCTGCCACAGCCTCCCAAGTACTGGGATTACAGGTGTGGCGCCCAGCTTCTCCTCCTTCTCCTCCCCCTTCTTCTCCTCCTCCTCCTCGCACTGGGGATTGAACCCAGGAGTGCTCTACCCCTGAACTACATCCGCAGCCCTTTTAATTTTGAGACAGGTTCTTGCTAACCTGCCCATGCTGGCCTCCAATTTGGGCTCCTCCTGCCTAAACCTCCCACATCGCTGGGATTACAGACGTGCGCCTGGCCTCTGTCTCCTATTTTGAGCTTTCCCAATCAACTCTGCACCCAGAAAAAGTATCGGGGGGCGTCCTACAGCGTGTTACTGAAGTTAGCTCTTGGTTTCTAGGGATTTTTCGAGGCCCAGCAAGAACAAAACCCGGTTGCCCGGGGTCTGGGGCGGCCTCAGTCTCTCCAGGATTTTTGTCTCTCTCCAGAACTTCCAGCGACTGGAGGAGAGCGGCCGCGCCAAGGCTGCAACTGTTTGCTGCCGCCAGTTCTGTAGACCGCGGGGCGGGAGGCGGCCACGCATTTCCACTCCGGGGCGGGAGGCGCCAGAAAGTTATGTCCTCCTTCCAGAGCCCCGGGCGTGGGGTGTTAGCGGGGAAGGGGCGCAGGCTGGCCCTCTAGGGGACGGCGGTCTACAGAAGCGGCCCGCGCACCACTCTGCAGGAAAGTTGGGCGCGAGCGCGGCGGGGCTGGCGGGAGCGGGTCGCCCCTCGCGGAGCCGGGGCGGAGCCTGCAGCCCTCGCGTCTGCGTTAGGATGCAGATCGCCGCCCGCTCTCCCCGCCCCCGCCCGGGGAGCGAGGCTCCGCCGCTGCAGCCGCCCACGCCTCCTGCGCGCCGCGGCGCCCGGCGGCCGGCTCTACTTAAGCTGCGCGCGGGCCGCGACCCGGCACTCGCCTGGAGCGCGCGGAGAGGCGGGCGCGGCGCTCGCAGCTCTCGGGGGCGCACAGCGGCGGGCGCGCTCGCTCGCTCGCTCGCTCGCACCGCGCGGCTCTGGCAGCGGCCGGGGCGCAGGGCTGAGCGAGCGTCCCCTCGCCGGGGCCCCTCTCGCCGCCACTGGCGCAGCCCGGCCACCTCCTGGCCATGGCTCTGGCGGACAGCACGCGAGGATTACCCAACGGGGGCGGCGGCGGCGGCGGCAGCGGCTCCTCGTCGTCCTCCGCCGAGCCGCCGCTCTTCCCCGACATCGTGGAGCTGAACGTGGGGGGCCAGGTGTATGTGACCCGGCGCTGCACCGTGGTGTCGGTGCCCGACTCTTTGCTCTGGCGCATGTTCACGCAGCAGCAGCCCCAGGAGCTGGCCCGGGACAGCAAAGGCCGCTTCTTTCTGGACCGGGACGGCTTCCTCTTCCGCTACATCCTGGATTACCTGCGGGACCTGCAGCTCGTGCTGCCCGACTACTTCCCGGAGCGCAGCCGGCTGCAGCGCGAGGCCGAGTACTTTGAGCTGCCCGAGCTCGTGCGCCGCCTCGGAGCGCCCCAGCAGCCGGGCCCCGGGCCCCCGCACGGCCGGCGCGGGGTGCACAAGGAGGGCTCGCTGGGCGACGAGCTGCTGCCCCTGGGCTGCGCGGAGCCCGAGCAGCAGGAGGGCGCCTCGGCCGGGGCGCCGTCGCCCACGCTGGAGCTGGCTAGCCGCAGCCCGTCCGGGGGCGCGGCGGGCCCGCTGCTCACGCCGTCCCAGTCTTTGGACGGCAGCCGGCGATCGGGCTACATCACCATCGGCTACCGCGGCTCCTACACCATCGGGCGGGACGCGCAGGCGGACGCCAAGTTCCGGCGGGTGGCGCGCATCACCGTGTGCGGCAAGACGTCGCTGGCCAAGGAGGTGTTTGGGGACACCCTGAACGAGAGCCGGGACCCCGATCGGCCCCCCGAGCGCTACACCTCCCGCTATTACCTCAAGTTCAACTTCCTGGAGCAGGCCTTCGACAAGCTGTCCGAGTCGGGCTTCCACATGGTGGCGTGCAGCTCCACGGGCACCTGCGCCTTTGCCAGCAGCACCGACCAGAGCGAGGACAAGATCTGGACCAGCTACACCGAGTACGTCTTCTGCAGGGAGTGAGCTCCCCAGACCCCTCGCGACTCCAGCGCCCGCTCCCCTCCTCCACGCGGGGAGATGATTATAGATCCCCCCACCTCCCATCCTCTGTTCCCTGTTTGCTCTGATCCCCCTCCAGTATCTCAGCCAGACTCGTTAGCCCCCCACTTCAGAATCTGCAGCCACAAATCCTCT
>PVJS01029438.1:0-24771 GCA_004027185.1 Glis glis
AGAGAGAGAGAGAGAGAGAGAGAGAGAGAGAGAGAGAGAAACAGGGAGAGAGAGAGAGAGAGAGAGAGAGCTGAGGCTGGCCGCGAACCCAGATCCTCTGGTCTCCGCCTCCCAAAGTACTGGGATTACAAGTGTGAGCCACCACGCCCGGCATCATAGCATTATTAAATAAGCTTAGGAAATGTAGTCTAAGGATTAAGGAGTGTTTATTCTTAAAACTGTTTAGATGATTCCAAATTCTCTAGGGCCTATAAAAATATATCCTTTATATGGACTGCGACTGTCACATGCATATTAATTCATATCATTGCTATCATTTTTGTGAATTGGACAATAGTCAGCCATAGTAAATTAGAAGTTTTTCTCCTATGATGAATGCTTCAAAGATTTTATAATATCTTAACAGAGTTACTCCTAGGAATAAAGGATAGAGTTTGTTTAATGTTACAATATTAGCAATGAATTTGGATCTAGGAGAAAAACTTGACAAGTGGCTTGTGGTTTTGCAAACCTATCTGTTTCCTCATGAGAATTAATTCTACCTTAAACTGGTAGATGTTAAATGGAAGAATTTATACCATAGAATCAGGAAAATAGTAAGCATCAAATTTACTTTATTTATTTAATTTTTTGGGGGGTACTGGGGATTGAACCCAGGGACATTACTGCTCTGACCTAGACCCCTAGCCTGTTTTCATTTTTTGTTTTGAAACAGGGTCTCCCTAGTGTTCTGAGAATCTTGCTAAGTTGCTGAGGCTGTTCTCAAACCTTTGATTCTCCTGCCCCAGTCCCCCAAGAACTGGGATTATAGGTGTGAGCCACCATGTCTAGCTAATCATCATATCTATATTGAATATATCCAAAGGTCTTAAAATTGAGAATGTCAAACTGCTTATATTCCCTTCTCAAACTTCACTAAAACTTTAGTGAAATTATATTAAAGGAGTGTTTAGAAAACATAATAATCCCAAAGCACAAAGGTAATAAGTAAAGAAATAGATGATAGCATGTAGAAAACAGTCAAAATAGTTAACGATAACCCCATGATAGAGATACGGATACTCAATTCTTCAAACCTGGTGAAGAGATAAAGTTGGCAATAAAAACAGGATAGGTAGAAGGTCTATTTAAGAGGCAGTAGGCTCTCCAGTTCCTCTCTATAATTCACATGCCCAGACCCCAAAGATTCTCCTATATATAGAATATTGTATATTTTGTCTCTGTAAAATAAAAGGTCTATGAATTGACAAAGCAAAGCTATAATTTAGACAGCAGTAGAATGCTTAAAATATTGGGATTATTTCAGAGTTGATATTGAGTATTGAGATACTTCCTCTCTCTCTAATTGCCTCTCAATCAATGACAAGTAGAATTGTATCTTCCAGGCAGGACTAGAAGAGTTTAAACAGGACACTCTTACTAGCCTGAGAGATGTGATCTAGAGATACTGACATTAGTTCTTTGAAGATGTGGGCTCAGCCTGATCATTCGTATATGACAAACATGCTCACACCCTGCCTTCCTGCCTGCCATATCTGCAGAGGTCTAATCAGTGATTTAGTATTCCACCCTGATATCCACAGAAATAGAGCTTCAGACATGTGAAGAAAATCTTTTAACAGAAAATAAAGGGACTACTTCAAATAAGAAACATAAAAGCCAGTTAGGACAGTGAGAATCTCTATATGAGGAAAAGTAGTTCAATTAAATTATTATTTTTATTCTCAAAGAGATAGAACTATTACATCTATGAAATTTACAAAATTATGGGAAATATACACAACAGAATTCTACTCAGTGATAAAGAAGAACAAGATTATGTCATTTGCAAGAAAATGGAAGGACCTGGAAAACATTATGTGAAGTGAGATTAGCCAGTCACAGAAAGTGAAGGGTCATGGTTTCTCTAATATGCGCAATCTAGGGAGTAATTGGGACACCAGAGGGACTCCAGATAATGGAGCAGAAACCTCAGTTGAGCCAGGGCTAAGGGAAGGGTAGGGGGAAGACTGAGGTTCATTAATGGAATTACCATCGCATCGACTATCTGTACATATGTGAATATACCAATGTCAATCTCAGTACTCTGAATTGGAAAAGGGGGAAATGGGGAGGCGAGGGGGGGCACCAAGTGCTGTGTGCATGGTCACTATCAACATGATTTACATTATAATGTGAGATTATAATGCACCAATAAAAGCATATAAAAATAAAATGAACACTAAGAAAACAAAACAAAAAAGTTCTTGAAATTTAGAAAAACAAGACAAAGTCCCATAGCAGAAATGGAAAATCCAATAGCACAGCTAGAAAATCAAGTTAAAGCAACAATAAAGTGAATGAAATGAAAGGGTTGACCAAGACTCTCAAACAGTGATAGAAAAGGGATCCCCATCAGAGCTCATCATAAAATTTCAGCCACACATAAGTGATAAAGACTCATCAAATTTCTGCTGTGATGAGGGAAGAAGGTTCAATAAAATATTCTAGAATATTCTAAATAGCAGAAAATCATAGAGTTTTAAGAGAAAACAACTTGCAAATTTGAATTCTATAGCTAGCCAAAGTGTCAAGTAAAATATCTTGATTAATTAAAGACATTTTCATATATGTAAGATCCCCAGAATCTTATGTACCATGCATCTTTACTTTTAAAGGAAATTTCATCTAACCCAAGGATTAGACCTCAAAATATTTGGACATAAGATTCAAAATATACAAGAGCAGTGCAGTACAAAAGCAAGACCAAGAGAAGCATTAGAATAATGGTGAAGGGATATCCCAAGATTAGTTTATACAGATGTCTTGCCAAAATTAAGACACAATAGGATGATAAAGGGATTTTAAATAAGGGTAAGTAGTCAGTGAAAAATGTCTAAAGTCAATATTTAATATTTCAAGCTGAAGATTCAGAAATTAGAAATATAAGTGTATCATTTATTGAAAATAAATATATAAATAAATAAATCAGTCTAAAGTTGTTACCTATGGCAAAGTGGTATAGGGCAGGACTACAGTTTCTTTACAAAAGTATTTCAGGATCATATAAACTGTTTTTAGAATTATATAAACTGTTTAAATTGGTCAGCTAGTTTCCTATTACAGATATAATAAACTGCCACCAATTTGTTAGCTTATAACTATATATAATTTAACAGTCATAAAAGTCCAAAGTCCAGGCCAAAATTGTATATCTGAAACTCAGGTGTAAGCAGCCTCCATTTCTATGAAGAATGTGTCCCTTACCTTTTCCAGTTCCCAGGGGCCATACACACTCCTTGGCTTCTTTCTCCATCTCCCAAGTACATCACTCTATCCTCTTACCATCCTTAGGTCTTCTCTGTCTAATCCTTGTGATTATATTGGCCCACTTGGATAATCCAAGATAATCTCCTAATGTCAAAATACTTAATTTTATTTTAAAAAATTCTTTTTGAGTGTAGCTAGTTCGCAGGTTCTAGGCATTAGGACATGGACATATTTGGAGAGCCAATATCAGGTGTGTCTGGCTCTTGAAAGATTTATGTCCACTCCATATTCAAATTAAATACATTTCATTTCAAAGTCTTGAACAGTTTCAACCTATGTACCACATTAGTTAGAATAAAAAAATCTCTTCTATGTCTCACAAACTCAAAATTCTGAAATTTCACCATCTGAATCAGCTATGTTTAAAATTCTAGATATAATCTATTCGGACACTAGCTTTCTTTTTTTCCATCTGTGGACTTGTGAAACTAGAAAATAAGTTATCTGTTCCCAAAATACAATCATGAGGCAAACATGGGATACCAGTTTTAAGCATTCTTGTCCAAAGAAGGAGAACATAAAATGATAAAATGAGTCACCAGTTCTAAGCAATTTTGATATAAAAAATACCCTCCATTCATTTTTAAGACATGGTAAAAAAAATCCACTATGGCTAAGGGATCTGCCCTCTACACATTCAGCTCTGTTCTCTGAGTCACTTTTATTTGTTTGCAGATAAATAATAAATCCACCTTATTTCCTGCATATAGACTTTTGGTAGTTTGACAGCTTTCTTTCATTTTGTCCTCTCTCTATAACTTTCAGTACAAGCTGGCAATGTTTCTGCTAATATAATATTCTCAAAAGCCTTACAGGTCTTCTGTGTATGACATGAGGATTTGCTTCATTAAGGAAGAGGCTCCTCCACAGGTATTTGTAAGATAATTCCATCCTTATTTTCAGCTTCTGCTGAGATGTAAAAAGGGACCCACGAGTCACATGACTGATCTCTTCAAGGAGCCTCATATGTTACTTTTATCTGTTGTTTCTTTTGAGGCACTAACAAAAGCCTAGCCAATCACAGTTCTAGCCTTAGTTCACTTGTCATCTGGATAGGCTGAGAACTTCCCAAATGATAAATTCTTGCTTCCTTCTCTCTCTCTCTCTCTCTCTCTCTCTCTCTCTCTCTCTCTCTGTTCCCTAGACTTTAGTAAACAAATATTCATTCTTTATTTTATTTATTTATTTTTGTTATTGGAAATTGAAGCCAGGGCATTCCACCTCTGAGCTACTCCCCCTAGCCCTATTTTATTTTTTAAAAAGGGTCTTGCTAATTTGCTGAGGCTGGCCTTGAACCTGTGAATCTCCTGTATCAGCCTCCCAACTACTGGCATTACAAGCACATGTCACTACACCTGACTTCTCTATTTTTAAATGTATTGCTCTCTCAAAATTAAAAATGGAAATAAAATAAAACATTATTTTGACCTTTTAGTCTTCTATCTTTACACAAAGCAAAGCAAGTGCTTGTTTTAGACATATTTTTTGCATTATATATGCCAGGGGTTTCCAACATAGGGATTAAGAAAAACCTTGATGGCATCAAATTGAAAATGCTTCTGCACAGCAAAGGAAACAATCAGGAATCTAATGAGAGAGTCTACAGAATGGGAGAAAATCTTTGCCAGCTACTCCTTGGATAGAAGATTAATATGCAGAATATGAAGGAATCAAAAAACCTAACACATACAATCAAAATAAATAACACAATAAATGGGCAACTGAACTTAATAGACATTGCTCAAAAGAACAAATATATGAAATATATTTATGTAACAGATATATGAAAAATGTTCAACATCCTTAGCAATCAGGGAAATGCAAATCAAAACTACACTGAAATCTCATCTAACTCCAGTTAGAATGGCAATCATCAAGAACAGAAGCAATAATGAATGCTGGCGAGGATGTGGGGAAAAGGAACACTTATACACTGTTGGTGAGATTGTAAATTAGTTCAACCATGATGGAGATGGGTATGGAGGTATCTCAACAGACTAGGAAAGAAACCACCACATGATCCAGTTATACCACTCCTTGGAATCCTTCCAAAAGAATTAAAGTCAGAATACTACAGTGATACATGCATATCCATGCTTATAATGGCACAATTCACAATAGCCCAGTTGTGGAACAAACTTAAGTGTCCATCAACAAAAGAATGGGTGAAAAATGTGGTTTTACTAAGCCATAAAGAACAAAATTATATCATTTACAGGAAAATGGATGGAACTGGAGAACATCATGCTAAATGAGTTCAGCCAGTTTCAGAAAATCAAGGGTTACAAGTTTTCTATTATATATGGACGCTAGAAAGAAAATAAGAAAAAAAAAGTGATCTCATAATCCATGGGTTTATGATTGATTACAAGCATGCCTGTAATCCCAGTACTTGGGAGGTTGAGATAGGAGGATTGCAGGTTTGAATCCAGCCCCAGCAACTTAGAGAAGTTCTTGGCAACTTAGACCTTGTTTCCAAAGAAAAAATAAAAATAGGGCTGGAGGTGTGGCTCAGAGGTAGAATGCCCCTGGGTTCAATCTCCAGCACCACAAAAGAATAAAAAGTGATATGAAAATGAGGAGAAAGAATAGTAGAGTAGAGGAAGAGGATCTAGGGAGAAAGGAGGGAAAGAGGGGTATATGGAAGGAAACTGATCAAATAATGTTATGTGCCTGTTTGAATATATCATAAAAAATCTTGCTATGATATACAATTGCAATGCACCGATTAAAAAATTTTTAAAACTGATTTAGGAGAGTGGGTCTCTTTGGAAATTCCCAATGCACATCCATAGTGTAAAAGCTTTGAGAAGTTCCATAATAAAAGAAAAACCTGTTCATACCAATGCTGTGTGCGTGTATGCTTCTATCACTCTGAACCTCATTATGATGAATAATAATAATGCACCAATAAAAATATATAAAAATAAGTAAATAAGAGGAAAAGAAGAAAAACCTGTCCATTTTTTAGAGGTTTTCACATGTGCTATAATGTAATCTACTCTGGATCCATAAAATACTTTTTTGACTTTAACACCTTCTCTCCATTGTTATCAAAATTAACCAGCTTCAAGATAGGAGTTTTTCTAATGTGCCACAATTATTTTCTTCTATTCTTTTACGTTCCTATGTGATATCTTTTCAAGAATTAGGAAACTAAGGCCATAAAATGATGGAAAATTTTCTGGAACTACATAAAGTACCATCCCATGACAAAAGCCTTTGTTTTTACCTTATTTTTCAGTGACATTTTTATTCAAAGAAATGCATTAGATTTAAATCATTTATGCCCAGGACATAGAGTTCTTTACCAGAACTCTTTTCCTGCAATTCTAGGAGCTGGAACCAGGTGCTAGTGAGCCGGTTACGGTGCACAGGACATAGTTCCTTTTTGCTTAACATCTCTTACTTCAATTTACCTCATTATTTTAGCATTTTACCATAAGTTTGAAGGAGAAACCAGAACATAGACTTTCAACATTTTGAAACTCTATTTTCAACATTTTGACTATCCTCAGTTAAATATTAAAGTTCTTTGCTTACAACTTCTAGTTTCCATATAACTGTAGGGACTAATTTAGCTATGTTTTCTACCACTATATTATATATTACAAGAACCATCTTCCCTCCAGTTTCCAACAGCGTGTTCTTCATTCCCTTCTGAACCCTATCAGCAGAACTGTTAATGTCCATATTCCCAGCAAAAGTTTACTTATCACGATTTAAATGTTCTCTACGATAATATGGGTTTCTCTACCACACTTTTATTTCCTTAGTCCTCACTAGCTGAGTCCTTAACATCCATGTATTTATAAATTGTCCGAAGAAAACAATCCCTCTACCTAATTCCAAATTTCAAAGTCATTTCTACCTTTTTAGGTGTTTGTTACAGCAGCACTCCTCTCTCAGGTAACAAAATCTATACTTGTTCCTTAATGTTACTACAACAAATTGTCACCAATTTAGCACCCTTAAACAACAAAAACTTATTGTCTCATAGATCTGGAAGTAAGAATTTCAAAATCAATCTCACAGACAATACGTTTGCAGAGTTTTTTCCTTCTAGAGACTGTAGGGGGAGAATCTCGTCTTTGCACCCTCCAGCTTTCTAGAAGCTGGTGAAATGACCTGGCTTGTGGCTATCTCCCTCCTTGCTTGGCTTCTGTCATCACCTCCCCTCCTCCCTCTGCATTTTGACTCTCCTACCTCCTTCTTATAAGGTCCCTTTTAATTCACTAGGCACTGCCAGATAACCCAGGACAATCTCCCTTCTTTAAAGTCACCTGATTGTAGACTTAATCATATCTACAAAATATGTTCATGGCAACATCTATATTGGTATTGATTATATAACTAGGAACTACAGCCTAGTCAGGCTGATATATCCAACTGACCATCACACACAGACAGATTGTAATAGTGTAGTCATGGTAAATTTCATAAAATTTTACCAATCTGTTAAACTCATCCGATATTTTTTATAATTTATGTTAGAAAATTTATGCTAGAAAATTCAAATAATAAAAAAATATGACTACGGGCTAGAAATGAATCTTAGTGGTAGAGCCCAGCATTCTCAAGGCCCTAGATTTAGCTCTTAACATAATAGTGGAAATAAATAAAAATAAATATTAATAGCAGACACAGCTTCTATAAACATTTGATTAAATATATAATTTTAAATTTAATCATGTTTATTTCATGCTCTTGTTTGCATGCTTAAAGTTACCAAATTGTGTTTAATTATAATGTATTTTAATAAAATATAGTTTCATTGCCTAAAAAAGTTATTTACAAATTAGATAAACGTGAGGTCAATATTCAGCTGAGTATTGATTGCCACCTCAATGTCTCAGTGACTCTAATAGAAGTTGACATAATTGATTAAAAAATACAGAGAAGCTGACTTCATTTCAAGTTCCAAAAAATGCCACTAGAAAATTAAATATGAATACAATAAATTTAAATGGCTTTTGAAAGGAAAACTCTATAATGGTTAATATTAAGTCCATATATTCATGTAAAGAGCAGCCAGTTATTTCAGAGTTCAAAAGTAGAAAATTTTTCTCAATCTAGTATATAATGTATATCAGGTAATAATTTGTGAACACAATTTACCTTCCATAGCATGCAATCATAATTAAGAGCTAGGTAAAATAAATTTAAAAAATGCTTTTTTTTTTAACATGGTATTAACAGAAAAAAATAGATCCAATTCATTTGTTTCAAAACGATGTGTTTTAAAAGTGGCATTTTTTGGATAATCTTTCTGTTAAATCTATTTATTAATAAATACCATGTTTAAGGCCTATACTCAGGATTTGTTTTGATAGTGGGGATTAAACCCAGGGGCTTCAATCTCCATGCTACACCCTTAGCTCTTTTTGTTTTGAAACAGGGTCTCACTAAGTTGCTGAGGCTGCCCTCGAATGTCAATCCTCCTGTCTCAAACTCCCAAGTACTGGAATTACAGGCAAGCACCACCACACTCAGCTTTGGATACTTTTTTTTAATCCTCCATTAATTTTTGATTGTCTTATTCCAACACACTTCCTCACAAGATTACCAGGCAGGCCATCACATTCAGGGAAACATTTTGATTCTCCTCATAAATTAAGTTTGCTTCTTTGATTATAAGTTTGAATTTTAAAATATAAGTAGGTATTATATCATATTATGAAAAGGAGAAAAAAATTTAGTGTCATATATGTACAATTTGGATTCTTAAAAGTAATTAATTTTAGGTAACACTATTTAAATAGCATAGATTTCTATTTATTTAACTTAATGGGCTCAGCTATCCATCAATAAACCATTTATTACTTTACAGTATAGGACATATAGGCTCATAAAGATCTGAAGATGTGAAAAACCATAGGATAAAATAAATGAAACTTTTTAATGTACAAATATTTATTATGCACCTACTATGTTCTAAACTCCATCTTAAGCTGGAGGGATATAGCTAATAATGATTTAACTCTCTAGTTTTTCTGTTTGTTTGCTGGTTTGGTTGGTTGGTTTTGGTTGTGGTGGCAATTGAACCCAGAGTGTCATGTATGCTAGGCAGGTACTCTACCACTGAGCTACACTCCCAGCCCTAATTATCTAGTTGTGCTAAATATGTTTTTCATATAAAAATAGCAATGTACTAAAAGCAAAATATCATAATTTCTGTTTATTTTTTATTTATTCATTCATATTTTCTTGGCACTGGGAATTGAACCCAGGGGCATTCTACCTCTGAGCTATACCCCCAACCCTACTTTAATTTTTGTTTTGAAACAGGGTCTCCCTAGGTTGCTGAGAGTCTTGTTAATTGCTGAGGTTGGTCTCGAACCTGTGGCCCTCCTGTCTCAGCCTCCCAAGTACTGGGATTACAGGCATGCACCATCATGCCTGGCTAGTTAATTTTTGATGAAGAGAATAGAGCATACAAACAATTCTGCCATTTCTTAGGGGAGAAAAGCAGTTTTATAGAGATATGGCAAAGACCTGATAAAAGTCTGAGAACCAGGAGGAGCACCAGGTGCCATGGACAAAAGTCATGTCACAGGACTCAAGAGAGGAGTAGATTTTCAAGAGTAGAATGGTCAGCAATTTCAAATGAAATATCATTGCCTTTGCCCAACTGAGTAACCAGTATCTGTCATCATAGTATGAAGGAGCATAGGTCAGGCTGTGCAGGTGTAAAGGCACTGAGGGTGGACAGCCCATTCAGATAGCTTCAATGGAGAAGGAAGGGTGGACAGGCCAATGGGGCAGGGAAAGAGAGAAATTTGGTTTTGGTTGTATTTTTAGTATGAAGGAGAAATGAATATATAGGTTTTAGAAAAAAGTTACTGAACAGAGAGAAACAAAACATGTAGAATTAAAAGAAGAAAATTGTTGGGACAAGGAAGCCATGAGTAAAACAGCATAGGTATAAAGTTTAGATTATGAAAGTACACCTCAAGACAAAAACACATGAAAGAAGATGAAAAAGAATATATATAAAAATAATACTTCCCAACATTAATTGAATGTGAATGTAATATCTATATTGATGTACACACACACACACACACACACACACACACACACACACACACCTGGAGGTTAGTTGGGTGTCACTGTCCTAAGCATTTGATATGCTGTGATAGGTACTATTGTTACCCCTACATTAGAGATGAAGAAACTAAGATACGGTCAGATGCATGATTTGCAGAAGTCCCACACCTATTAGGAAGCAGAGCCACAATTTGAACATGGGATAATTTTAGAGTACACATTCTTAAGCACCATACTTCAATGAACCCAACTAATTCTGCAAGAGGAAATGAGGTAAACTAAGGAAATTTATGAAACAGCTCTATTTTTGGTCTATAAGATGAGGAGTAAAGATATTTACTGAGAATGGTGGGGGCAGGTATGCATATAATTTTAAGATGATGGTGAAGGCAAGTACGGAAACAAGTGCAGAGCAGTGTGTTAATATTTCTCATAAAATATCTTTTCTTTGGAATGAGACACTAAAAAAATTTGTGTGGAATTTTAGTAGATATTTAGTAGAAGAATCCATGTTATTAAATTTCCTAATTAGGTGGTAGTTTTCATTTCTTACCTATAAGACTTTCCAAATCAGTGTAAGTATTAATGTTTTTAAAATCTCAATATAATTTATGTAAAAATTCACTGAATCAATATATTTTTGAAACTTTAAGTAATAATTTTCTTCTAGTAGAAAAAAATGTATTTGCCTTCAATCCTTAAGATACAAATACTATTAAAATTCCTGTAAAAAAAATTCTCATCCAAGCTGAGTGCAGTGGCATATGCCTGTAATCTCAGTAGTTGGGAGGCTGAGACAGGAGAATCCCAGATTCAAGGCCAGCACATGGTAACTTAGAGAGACCCTGTTTCAAACTAAAAAATAAAAAGGGCTGTCAGTGTAGCTCAGAGGTAGAACACCACTGGGTTCAACCCCAGCACCACAAAACAAACAAACAAATAACCTCAGAACATATTATCATTAAAGGATAAGACTTTATCTTTTTATCCATTAATTGGAAAATACATGAATATATTTTTCCCTTAAGGAAGCGAAACGAGGTATTGTACTAGTGGCAACTCTACCTGCCTGTTCTCCTCTAAAAATAACCCACTGAACTCTTCTTCGAATACTGTATGATTGGTAGAGCAGCCACAAATAAATACCAAGCACTGTGTGGCTTAAATAACAGACATCTTTTTCCTCCCAGTTCCAGAGCTTATAAATCCAAGATGAAGGCATTGGCAGGTTTGGTTTCTCTGAGGTCCCTCTTGTTGGCTTGTAGATGACCTCCTTGTCGTGTCATCCTTCTGTCTATGCTGCTTGTGTCCTCGTTGCCTTTCCTTATAAGGACACCAGTTGTATTGGATTAGGGTTCTTCCATATGAACTCATTTTACCTAATTACCTCTTAATAGATCTTATTTCCAGAAACAGTCACATGCTGAGGTACTGGGGGTCAGGGCTTCAACATATGGAATTAGGAAGTTGGGGGGCACAACTCATACTGTAACAAATATTATTAAAAAACCTTAAAGTTTTGTTCATCTGTCTGGTCAAAACAACAGTGGAACTTCAAGAACTACTTCCTGAATTACTTCAAGAACAGGTTTGGATTCTCATTATTCTTAGCATCTTTAGCACTCTGAAATTAAAAACAAATAATGATAGTGTGTGTGTGTGTGTGTGTGTGTGTGTGTGTGTGTGTGTGTATTTTACTGGGGATTGAACACAGGGGCATTCTACCTATGAGATATAACTCCAGTTCTTTTTAGTTCTTTTTATTTTTATTTATATTTTTTTATTTTGAAGCAGGGCCTTGCTAAGTTGCTGAGAGCCTTGCTAAGTTTCTGAGGCTTGCTTTGAGCACCTGTGATGCTCCTATCTCAATTTCCCAAGTACTGGGATTATAGAATTATAGGTGTGCACCATCACACCCAACTAATAATATACTATTATACAATTATTTCTTATAAATAAGTAAAGATAAAATAGTATGTTTAATGTTGTTGGAAGCAATAAATATTAAATCAACAACTCTTCTCTATTGTGACTTTGTTAGAATAGCAAATGATCTCTCTCCAGTGGTACTTCTGGCTGAGCTAAGGGTCACCTTAACTTTACAATGAAAGAATTGTTTCTAGATTGGACTTGGTTATGTTCCAGGCACTGTGGTGAGCACTCCATTACCACTGTTTTCATGAATCTTCTGATGCTGTTACTCAATGCTACTTTTCTCCTAAGTTTCAATAAAGGCACGTTATATCACAAAGGACAGAGAGCCTGGCTGTGAATCTGGGTCTCACTAATTCCAAAGTCCATGATTTAACCTCAAGAGAATACTAACTTAACCAAATTTCTCTGTGATTCAAAGAACATTATGATTATGTGAAGTGAAACACCAAAGTATGACAACTCTGAATAGTTGGTTCAGTGATAACAATGGGAGAGGAAAGATTTAGATATTAATTGTATACCTTAACATATGATTTGCACTCTTGAATAGAAAATACTAATAGTCCCACAGTCATGTAAATGACACTAGTGGTTTTGTGGAAGTCAAATGGCAGCACTTCATGAAATGGTTCCTACATTACATATACATGTAAAACTAGACTGTGTGGGACATAAGTCATGGGAAAATATGACACTATAAAAGCAGCTCTGTCAGCATTATTGAACAAAATTGCCTGATGGGTACTAAAGGAAAGACGTTGGGCTTATGGAACATGATTTCAATGCTAACAAGTTTTGTCAGTATTAGTATATATAAATTACATCATTTATGACATTCCAAATGAGAAGTGAAGAAACAATTAAGCATTTAATACTTAGCATGTATTAAATGCTCAGAAAATATCTGTGGAACAAATGAAATGAAAAGAAAAGAATAATGAGCATCATCTGTTAATTTATTCACATTTAAAGTCAAAAGAGAAACAACTTAGGCTAACAAAGTATATTTTCATATCAGTAAAATAAAACACTCCAATGTTTTCTATGAAGAATAAATAAATATGATTTCTATGGATTTCTAAACCTGATGTAAGGCCCTTCTGCTAAAAAGATATGTGCAAGAAAAAATACTATAACTTATGAAATAATAGATCTTTTAATATCTTGTTTCAAATGAGACTAAGCATGCTGCTCTTGGTAGATCACAAATGAATATTTGACAAACGAAATTAAATGATAAAATGATAATACAATGTTAAAGACTATAGGGAGGTGATAATTTCAGATTATAATGTTATCTTGTGCAAAAGTATTATACTACCTGACAACTAACTGTGATTCTGTCTCCTTAGTCAAAGATAAGAAAATATTAAGTTTTAGCAGAGCTCATCTTTTGTTAGGATGATTCAACAAATCATTTAGCTTTGGAATTAAAGCTAAATTCATTTCTAGCTTTTCTTCTAGAAATGAATTTAGCTTTAATACCAAACCAATTACTTTTGCACAAAACTCTATAATAGAGAAAAAAACTGAGCATTTCCTGTGTACTCACCGAGGAAGGTAAATACTGGCACAGATCACATTGATCTGTTATGCCTAAGAGAGCGTGTACCCTGGGGAAACAAGATAGCATGTGTGGATTGAACTGTTTCCTGTATTCTGAAGTCTCTTCTATTTTAAGAAGCCATCTGTCAGCAAATAATTTTAAGTAAGATAAATATTTGCTGTCTTAATAGTATTCTCAGAAGATATTAATAACCTGAAAATATTAATAAGTATAAAACAGTCATCTGTTTCACCCTTATGGTTATTCACCTGAGATCATTATAATGCAGTGAGACTGGCATCTCAGTCCGTCTACTCTATGAAGCCCCCTTCAGTTTTCTTCATCCTCTCTGAAAGAGAGCTGGCTGTACTCAGAGTGCCTGAACAATTCTGTTTATTCTCATGCTACACTTGTACCATGCTAACTTGTACTTCTTTCACTGGGAAGATTTCCCCTACTACTTTGTAAATTCTAGAAGGGTAGAATCTTGACTTCCAGAGAGAATATAACTCTTTCCTTTGATAAATATTCACTACTTGCTCAGTAAGTCCCAGGAACTCTGCAGCCAGGGTCAGGCCTCCCCAAAGGCATTTGCAATAGCAGTCAACACAGTGTCCAGAGTATCTGCAACGAGCTGGGCTAGAGAGACAATGATGAGCAAGGCGCACAGAGTCTGCTCTCCTATCGCAACAAAGCCACAAAGGGATAACAACAGAAGGAAAATAATAATATTAAAACAAGGATACTTGCAAAATGTGTTAGCTGGGAATGTGCGCTTAACTCTGGCTTGAGGTCACTGTGTGTGTGTGTGTGTGTGTGTGTGTGTGTGTTGTGGGTGTGAAGAACTGAACTGAAACCTGACATGTGAAGTGTGAATCAGTTAACCAAGTGAAATGCAGGTAAGACAACAGCTCATTTATTGTTTATTTGGAGGGAACAGAGAGAATGGCCTATTCAGTACACTGCAAACTTTTAGTAGAGTTCTTGTTTAATAAATCTCAATTTGGATAGTTTACTTCATTTCTACATTTCAGAAAATATGAGACTGATCTTCTCTTATTTCTCAATCTGTACAGTTCATATGCACAAATTACACAGAAAGAAAAGTCTTCATTGGAATATATGTAGAAAACCTGTACATTGCTTTATTCATCCTACAGTCTAAATAAGCCATTTGTTGTCAGTATTTACCAGATGACAAATTGTAATATATGATGCACTATATAGATATCAGTTCTAAATTTTTCTGCTTTGCTAAATCTTCCTCTTTGCATTCTGAATATATATTTTAACAATAGTAATGGAAATAAATCACAGAGTGAGGAAAATATGGAATTTTCAAAATAAGTTATACATAAATGTCTAAATGCTATTTAAGAAAAATTAATCTGTTACTGAATTTGGCTTCTTAGTATAAATGCATATAGTACCTGCCATCCTGGATAAAAATTTACTTGGGAAATTTTGTTTCTGTTGTTATTAATTCTGAAACAAATGTTGATCTTCCCTTTGGACTTCCTTTGTTCCCTATTTGAAACTGGCAGAGAAGGAAGATTGTAGATGTCTTTTGAATAGTAACTAAATTTACCTCATTTTCCCTTCTTATCTATCAGACTAATAGGTACAATCAGCAGGCTCTTCACAGACACTGGCTGTTTCAGACTGAAGCATTCCTATCTTCATAAGTATGTGGGACACTGAAATAACCATTCTCAACACACTTAGCCCATTCAAATGCCAGAGTTTTGTGAATATAGCAAAACCAGCAAACTTTATAAAGGTTTTGCCACTTTCAGGTATTCTTGGATTAATAATATATTCTCTTCTTAGCTGTCACTTGTCACATGTTTCTATAATCAGGCAGATTTAAAAGGGGTAAGGCAAAATGAAGTTATTAAAAGATGCTTTATTATGGGATGTCCATTTTCTGTTGGTATAATGGAACATCTGAGACTGGGTGGTTTATAAAGAAAGAAATGACTTAATTCATGGTTCTAGAGGTGGGTGGGAGCTCCAAGGACACGGCAACAGCTTCTGGAAAAGGCTTTCCTATTGCATCATAACATGATGGAAATGTGGAGGGGGCAAGCGAGCAAGTGCAGAAGAGGCAAAACGAAATGAAGAGCAAGCTTGCTTTGTAACAACCCACTCTTCCCACTTCCATGAAAAAAGGCACTAATTCCTTTTAAGGACCTGATCACTTTTGTGTGTGTGTATGGTTGTACTGGGGATTGAACCCTGGGGTAATCTACCTCTGAACTACACCTCATGTCCTATTTTATTTTTTATTTTGAAACAGGGTTTCATTAAGTTGCTGAGGGTCTCACTAGGTTGCGGAGGCTGGCCTTGAACCTGAGATTCTCCTGTCTCAGCCTCTCAAGTATTAGGGTTACAGTCATGTGCCTGGCTATCGTCACCTCTTAAAGGCCCCATCTATCAACACTAACACAATGGCAATAAGATTTCAATATGAGTCTTGGAGAGGACAAACCACATCCAAACTACAGCAAATAATACAGGCATTCTTACATATATGATACATGCTTATTTACCAATAGTCCTTTCTGATCTTATTTTTAGGCTTTATTAGCATTATTTCTGTATTTGCATGCAATCAGAGATTAAGTTATCAACAGTCCCCAAGGCACGATGGATAGAAAATAGAGAAGTGTTCCTAGCTTTGGAAAATCAAATGCTTCTAATGAAAGGAATTCATGCTACCACCTTAAATATATCACTTCCCATTGTCCTTTCATATTTATCCCCACTTACTTTTGCTACTCCTAGAAGCATATTCTATTAGTGGAGCATGTGTCCCTTCTGTCATGTAACTCTAAGAAAAATGTTCTACCCTGTTCAGAACACACACCAGTCATGGGCAGGCACTCAGTAAACACGGTGAGATGAGTGGAGGACTAGTGAGCCCTAAGCCCTCTTTATAGAAGTGTCTGCTCCTTATAAACCCCCTATGTTAGTCATTCATGAGAGCTGACAGTTTGAAGAGAGAGCACATATTGGTTCTTCAACATTTTTGTATGCTGTCTGTACTGGTCCTTTTGCATGCTGGCCAGATTCTACCTACTAACTTCTAATGATGAGTAGCTTTGAGAAAAATGAGTTGATTAATGAAAATGAAAGAAAATACTCAAAATTGTTTATGCTAATTCATGGAAAGTCTAGTGTGGGGAAGTCACTGCTTGAGCAAAAGCCTACCTCGCGGGTGAGCAATCACCCATGGGTCTCAAGTACCAGCACACGGAATATGGTAACTGACGTCTTACTAATAGACATATCAACTCATTGAATCTCAGCAACCAGAGACTGCTACTAAGATTATCTTTTGTTTATTTATTTAGTGGTACTGGGGATTGAACCCAGGGGTGTTCTACCTCTAAGCCACATCTCTAGCCCTCTTTCATTTTTCTTTTGAAATAGGGTCTCACTAAATTACAGAGGCTGGCCTCAAATCTTCAATCCTCCTTTCTCAGCCTCCTAAGGGTGATTACAGGCATGCACCACAGATTTTCTTTATTTCCAAAACAGGAGATTGAGCTGGGGGAAAGCTCACCAAGTACTGTGTGCATGCATGTTCATGTCACTCTGTACTACATAATGATATGAGATTAAAATGTACCAATAAATGTATTTAAAAATAAAAATCAAATAAAATAGGAGACTAAGAGGAGAGATTAAATAATTTTCCTAAGGACACAGCTTGTAAGTGGTGAGCAGGAGGAGAGCTGACAAGTTTATTCAAGATAGAGATTCTGGCTCTAATATCTATGCTTTTAACCAATATTCCACATCACCTCTCATAAGGCTTAAGGCTCTATATTCATCCCCCTCATGTCCACCTCAGTACACCTAAGCAAACAATTTAAGTCAACAATTGCTTCACATTGCAAATGGAGCCTTAACACAAGTCCTCTAGCAACTTAATTATATAGCTGACATAGGCAATTCACAATAAAACAAGTTATTTTTATTAATAAGTGATGAGTTCTGTTTTAGATTAGAAGAGTTGCAGAAAAGAGCATATCCAAAGTATCCTTCCTAGAAGTACTTGAAAACCACTTGATATTTCTTTTTGTCTTTGTTTTTAGTTTGTTTGCTTCTGTTATTTGGTGCTATAAATTGAACCCAGGGCCTTGTACATGCTCTGCCACTAAGGTGCACATCCAACCTCGGAAATATCAATACATGAAATATTTTCATCAATAGATGAAAATGAAACAAAATAAAATTTCTTAGTGTCAAATAATAAAATGGTAAGAATATGCACCATGCACATGGCACTGGGATTCGTGGTGTAAAGAGATTTGAACTGAATGTTAAAGAGCCTCCAAAATATGGACCATTGGAAAGGCCATAAAATCCCTTCTGTTCTAAGTTAGCTCAGGAATAAAGATGTGATGTTAGGAAAGAACATGGCATGTTCTAGAGACAATGGAGATGTGATTGAGACTAGAGGAAAGGGTGAATTCAACATAATGGAGACAGTTTGTGATGAGATGAATCAACTAGATAGATAGCACATAGAACTAGAGACATGGTCAGGGGATTATATTTGAGATGTAGAAAATACAGTCAATGAGTGCTTTAGGAAGTAACTCAATGAAAGCATTGTTTACATGATACCTAGATTTCTAGAAACTCAAGTCAAGTAAAGCAAGTAGAAGATTAGCAATTATTCAGTACTGAAAAACTGAAAATCTGACCTATAATAATGACAATGGAGAAGTACACAGTGAATAAATGGGTCAGGGGATGTAAGTGCAGAGAAAGTTAAAACAATAATTGTGAAGTTGGATCCGGATTTGGAAAAAAAAGGGACTTTTTAAGCAATGTAGTAGGGGCGCCTACTTTTAGGTGAGAAAATGATATGTTGACTGTCAGTTAACATTAACATGTGAAAAAAGCAAATTTTTGGTAAATGTCTAGAGATTTCACTGGTCCATTACTCAAGAAATAAATTAGGAAATCTGGACTTGTTGGGATAATAAATAAAAAAGGCCCCATTAAAAATCATCACAATGATTGAGCCATGTAAAAGGGAAATCCATTGGTAGGGAGGAAGTTTCTGTGGAAACTGTATCTGTGAAATCGGAATACAGAAAGTAGCATTGATAGGAAAGTGATGGGAAACACATTAAATGTCATGTATTTGGTCTAGGTCTGGTTAAAAATTAACTGTGGTCAACAAAGAATTAATTGGAGAGTGAAGTATAAATTCTTTTAACACTTTTATTCTCTCTCTGTCTGTCTTCCTCTCTTCCTCTCTCTCTCTCTCTGCATTTTTAACCAGTTACATTATACTGAAAAGCTAAGAACAGCAGGTTGAAGGGTGAATAGTAAATAATATTTCTGGTAACTTTGCTTATTCTTGCATAAAAGCCTGAAAATATGAACACATTTCATTAGGTATATGAAATTGAAATATCTTGCACTTTCAAACAATAGCAGGCAAATTCACTTCTATAGATTATAATCCTCTTTCAGGAAGAAACCTGGGTTCACTCGTGTCCTTGCATAATTCCACAGGTACCCTTAGAATTTTGAATTCATCATCTAGCCCTTCAAAAACCTATTTACAATTCATAGTAGATTGATTTCATTTGATGAATGCATTACATAAATCCCTCAAAAGGCAAGTTCTAATATGTATACTTTCTTTTATTACTTCCTATAAACAATGTCGTTTCTAACACTACATCACAGACTTTTTTCCCTTAGTTGCCATTTACAGCATACTGTGTTCAAGTCAAAACTATAAACAAACAAACAAATTAAAAGAAAACTAAGTTTCTCGGTTACATTGTTTACACAGAAATATGTGGCAATTAAGCTGACTTAATAGCAACCAACCATGAAGAACTAATGAGTAAAGTTCAGCATCATTTGGATAAATCTGAAAAAGCTTATACATTTTTGAAGGTGATCAAGGCTATTCAGTGCCATTGAATCTGTTAACACTTCCATAGTTTTGTTATATCTTTTCCCCACTAAATAATCCTTTTCTGTTTCATCTTATTTCTTCATCATCAGTATAGATTGATTTCTCTATTCTGAATTGCACTTGGTGATGTTTTGTCTCATAGGTGGAAGCTAGAAAGAGAAAAGGGAATGAAAGGGGAGCTCATGTAAATGAGGAGAGACCAGGAGGGTGGTGGAGGGGACAGAGGAGGAGGAAGGAGGGGAAAGCAGAGTTACAGGGAAGGAAAAAGGCCAGATAATGTTATGTGAATATATAAACCCATCACTATGAAACTCCCTATATGCACAATTAGAATGCACCAATACAAATTATAAAAATATAGATTGATTTTTATTTATTCTTCATGGAAAATCCAGATATGATGGTTATAGTCTACTGTTAGTTGTTAAGAATTATTATATAATAGATAAAACAAAAAAGAGTGAATAGTTTTAAAAGACTTATGGGAACCCTTTTTTGTTATTTTTTCTTTATTTTATTTTTAATATAGTTTAATTGGTACATTGTAGTCTAATATCATAATGTAGTTCAGAGTGATAGGGACATACATGCACACAGTACTTTAAAAAGCCAGGCCACATTCTAATGTATTATTTAGGAGCTTCTGGAGATGGGATGGTAGCCACCTACACAACTGTGTTGATTACAGAAATTACAACTTCTTCCTCTTAGATATATGTGTACAGTTCCTTTGGAGCTCTTCCCATCAATAGGTGATTGTATGCTTCTATCCTTTGAATTTTTTTTTTTTTTTTTTGCGGTACTGGGGATTGAACTCAGAGGCATTCTACCTCTGAGCTACACCCCCAGACCTATTTTTTATTCTTTATTTTGAAACAGGGTCTCACCAAGTTGCAGAGGGCCTCACTAAGTAGTGGAGGGCTTCACTAAGGAGCTGAGGCTAGCCGCGAACCCGGATCTTCCAGTCTCAGCTTCCCAAGTACTGGAATTACAAGCATGCTGCCAGCACGCCCGGTTTATCCTTTGAATTTGGACATGTGACTTGCCTTGACCAATGAGATATTAGTAATTGTGGTACAATCAGAGGTTTATGAAGTGTGTTCATATATTGAAGCCAGCTCTCTGTGGAACCCCAAGAACATCCCAAGACAGCCTGCTGGATCATTATAGAATTCTGGCCTGGTTTTCCAGCACACAGCCAGGAGAGAAGTATGAGGGAGGCCATTCTTCATCATCCAGACATCGTAATATGATTAGGTTTTCTTTTCTAGCAATTACCTATAACAACTTGCCCATATTTTTATTAGCCTTTGTAGTGGTAATTAAAACTCAGGTTGGGCTAGGCGTAGTACTTGGGAGGCTGAGACCGGAGGATCTGGGTTCGTGGCCAGCCTCAGCTACTTAGTGAGGCCCTCTGCAACTTAGTGAGACCCTGTTTCAAAATAAAGAATAAAAAATAGGGCTGGGAGTGTAGCTCAGAGGTAGAATGCCCCTGGGTTCAATCCCCAGTACTGCAAAAAAAAAACAAAAAAAAAAAACAACAAAAAAAAAACTCAGATTTGGTGCCTTGTGTTGCTTTGAAGGATTACAAATATCTTCCACCAAGGTTTGTTTTTCTTTCAAATTTCTTCATTTTTTCCTGCTGTGAAGGGTTTTTAATTTTACTGAGGTAAAATACATCAAACATATTTTCTCATATGTTTTTGCATTTAATTTAGAAAGTCTGTTCTGGCTGACTCTGAGTTTATAAATATAGAGTATATATTTTTGGTATTTAAAAAGCTCATCGCCAGGTGTGGTGGCACACGCTTGTAATCCTAGTACTTTGGAGGTGGAGACCGGAGGATCCGGGTTCGTGGCCAGCCTCAGCTACTTAGTGAGGCCCTCCACAACTTAGTGAAACCCTGTTTCAAAATAAAGAATAGAAAACAGGGCTGGGGTTGTAGCTCAGAGGTAGAATGCCCTGGGTTCAATCCCCAGTACTGCAAAAAATAAATAAATAAATAAAAATAAAAAAATAAAAAGCTCATCATAGTCACATCTTTAAAACACTTGGAATTTATATTTCAATATAGTTTGAGCTAGAGATAGAATTTCTTTTTATTTCTTGCATATAAATTGTCCTGATATTATTCACTAAGTGCAGCTCATTATTTTTCTATTTATTTATAAAGCCAACTTGGTAATGCGTAACACATTTGCATGCAATTTATATACATGTATGTATGAATGTGTTCTGTTTCATTTAACTGTTTTTTTGGGTAATAGTGTCAGCAATAAATTTCTATGGCATCGTAACAAAAGACACATATTTGAAAGCAGCTTGGAAAGGTGAATTTTACTTTTTGCAAAAAGGGATCCTGCCAATAGTAAGTCAGGTGTGCAGGAACAGCATGGTGGAAAACTGCTGGACATTTTATTTTCAGCCAGGGCTTCTGTGCTGTGCTTCTATTGGTGGGAACATAGACTCACAATCTTTACGCCATTGGTTAAAGGGGATGTCGAGGGAGGGGTTGGTACTCACAATTTCCAGGAAATGCTATCTTTATAAAAATACAAACACACATAAGGTTACACAATGGCAGTTTTACAAAATGGAGCCTAAGTCACTCTATTCCTTTGATAAAAAAGATCTAATTATATTCTCACAATATCACATTGTTTTAACTACATTAACTTTTTTAATAATGATGATATTTGCCAAGGAGAAATTATGAATTTATATTTCTTCAAATCCTCATTGGTCATTATTGCCATATTGCTCTTCTACATGAAATTTACTATTAGTATGTAAAGTTCCACGAAAAAAAAATCACTTTGGCATTTTTTTTTGTGTGTGTGTGTGTGGTACTGGAGAATTGAACCCAGAAGCATTCTACCTCTGAGCTACAGCCCTAGCCCTATTTTATTTATTTTGAAACAGGGCCTCACTAGGTTGATGAGAGTCTCACTACTTGCTGAGGCTGTCCTCAAACCTGTGGTCCTCCTGTCTCAGCCTCCCAAGTATTAGAGTTACTGGCATGCATTACCACCCCTGGCCAGCATTTTGAATTTTATTAGACTTACAGATAATTTGGGGAAATTTTTCACAGATACAGAATTGAATTTTCTCATCATGAAAATTATTTTCTACTTTTATTTAAGGTCACCTTTATGTCCTTCAAAACATTTTGTAATTTTCTCCATTACAGTCTGGTACATTCTTCACTTTTATACTAGAATAAAAGTAGTTTTTATAACATATTTTAACTGACTATAGAATGCAAGAACACTATTTGAACCTATATTAAGTAATGTTCCCTTTTTTTCTAAAGTCTCTGCACTATGTTTGGCTAAACAAAACACCAGAATGTATCCTACAGAATAAGGATGGTGCTTTCTAAAACTGAAACCCCTATACTGTGTTGCCATATAAAATGTAAAATTTCTTTCTTAAGAGGCATTTTGGCCAAGTTTGAAGCCATTAATTTTTTTTCAGTCAAAATAAACAGATGTATTGTTATTGACTTTGTGTTTCTGAAATAATCTGAATATCTCTCTGTTTTGCACAATAATTATTTCAGTTATGTTTCCTGAGTAGCCTGAAGCTTTTCCTCCTGTTTGGGTCCCACTGTCCTTCCTCTGTAGCTGATCCGTCTACTACTTCGGGTTTGCCCTTTTCCATGGCGTCCTCTGAACTTTTACTTTGATGGTTGACTTAATTTTATTATTCTCCTTAACACTTAGATTGCATTTTCACTTTAAGGACCCATTTCTTTCTCCACTTCCAATAAACTCTATTATTATCACTTTAAATGTTATTTTTTATTGCCCTTCTTTCTCATCTTTGTCAATATTTGCTGTCTCAAAGCATGTGAACCTACCAGTTCATCTTCCAGGTTTCACAGCTATTTTCATGTATTTTGTGTTCTTTTCCTGTATAGTTTATGGATGAATTCCTTATTAATTGAAATCTAATTTGTGCATTTTTCACTTTGACTATCTCAGCCGCATTAACCATATTCTATCAATTGAAATTTTAAAAAATGTTTATTATATATAGTGACTATCCTTTTCCTTTCCAAGGTATTTAGTTTTTATTTTAATAAAATCATTTTATACATATAATACTAACATCTTTTATTTCACTAATTCTTGTTCCTTTTATAGGCATTTCCCCCTTTTTATCTTTAATAAAGTCCCAAACAACTTACAAAATTATTTTTCAGATTTCTATATTTTCATTATCATTTATCTTTTTATTGTTTTTTTTTTTCAACTATCTTTCTGAAAATCCCATGTGCTATGGAATGGAAATTGAATTTACAGATTCTCTGAGTAAAAGGGTTATTTTTTTATCATTCCTTCCAGCACTGGGTTCTCTCTGTTGGGTGGTTCTGTAACTGTCTTCATTTGACCTCTGGGCCTTAAACTGCAGTCTTCTCTTTATGATTCAGTTGGGTTTTTGCTCCATAGGGCATATGAGAATTTGCAGAGCCATTGACTTGCAAAGGTTGTCCTCAGAGCTGGTCTCAGGGCTGCTTCTGTGGTCTCTAGAGTTAGTAACTTCCTGCAGGTGATTAGCCCAGCAGCAGAAGATGCCCCTTAGCTTCAGCCTTGCTCCCTGTGGAGCAGCTGATCCCAGTATTCGGTTTTAGCACGTTCTTCTTAGACCCTGTCTCTCTGAGGGTTTCAGAGCTGGAGGACTCAGAATTCTGATGTTTCAGCTCTTTTCCCTGCTTTGATTTCTGCCTTATCATTCAAGGAACATTGTGTTTTGTTCTTCAAGATTATAAATCTCTTTTTAATTTTCATTTAAAAAATATATCACTGCTATGTTTTTAAAGTCAGAGATGGCCTCCAAATATACATTTTCTTTCTTTTTTTTTTTTTTTTGCGGTACCGGGGATTGAACCCAGGGGCGTTCTACCTCTGCGCTACACCCCTGGCCCTATTTTTTATACTTTTTTTTTGAAACCGGGTCTCACGAAGTTGC
>PVJS01029439.1:0-24769 GCA_004027185.1 Glis glis
CACATGCCTGTAATCCCAGTACTTGGGAGGCTGAAACAGGAGGATCACAGGTTTGAGGAAAGCCTCAGTAACATAGCAAGACTCTCAGCAACCTAGCAAGACCCTGTTTCAAAACAAAAAAAAAATTTTTTTTTTTTGCGGTACTGGGGATTGAACCCAGGAGTGTTCTACCTCCGAGCTACACCCCCAGTCCTATTTTTTCATACTTTATTTTGAAACCAGGTCTCACGAAGTTGCGGAAGGCCTCACTAAGTAGCTGAGGCTGACCGCGAACCTGGATCCTCCGGTCTCTGCCTCCCAAAGTACTGGGATTACAAGCGTGCACCACCACGCCCAACCTCAAAACAAAATTTTCTAAAAAGAGCCAGGGATATAGCTCAGAGCTAGAATGCCCCTGGGTTCAATTCCCAGAACCACACAATTAATCAGTAGTAGAAATCCAATGTATTTCAGAGGACGGACTTTGGAATCACAGAACTGGGCTCCAACCCTGTCTCAGCTCCTCCCCCCGTGTGGGCTTGGGCAAGTGTCCATGTCCTCCTGCGTACACTGGGGATCAGAAGCCCGTGCACCTCCCTGGACCTAGAGTTAGATGAGAGCCGCCACGTAAAGGACTTAGAGGAACGGCTGGCAAACTGCAAGCGCTCTGTACAGATGAGGGCTCAGCATCTGAGCTAGACTCGATGCCCGCTTGCCTTGCCCCAGGAATGCCCTCTGATCACGCTCCGCCCTTCATTTCTAGAGTTTTCCTTTCATCACCCCCTGCCTGCTCTCACTTCCCTCCCCCACAGTCAACCGCCACATCTGCTACTGCATAGAGTCCCTTCTCTTGGCCACTTTCCCCATCTTCCTGCTGGTGTGTGTGTGTGTATGTGTGTTAGTTACTGGGGATTGAACCCAGGGGCATTCTACCTCCAAGCTACACCCCCAACCCTTTTTTATTTACTTTTTGTTTGGAAACAGGGACTCACTAGATTGCTGAAATCTCACTATATTGGTGAGGCTGTTCTCAAACCCGCTATCCTCCTGTCTCAGCCTCCCAAATACTGCGATTACAAACATGCACCATCATGCCCAGTTATTTTTTTATCATTATTTTGAAAAAGGATCTCACTAAGTTGCTGAGGACCTCGCTAAGTTGCTAAGGCTGGCCTTGAACCTGTGATTCTCCTATCTCAGCTTCCCAAGTACTGGGATTACAGGCATGTGCCTCCACACCCAGTCCTACTGGTCTTTTTACGACTATTCCTAGGTCTAGATTATTAGAATGGCCTCTCAGCTCCAGACTTTCTAACTCAAATCCATCCTGTACAACTCTACCTATTTATCTCCCCACAAGGAAACCCCATGTATGACATTCCTCTGCTCAAAATTCTCAAAGCATCCCACTGCTACTAACTTAATGTCTCACTACAACATTCAAGACATCCCACTGTTGGCCCTAATCCACCTTTCCAGGTATCTCTCCAACTTGTATCCTTATCTTTAGCCGATCTGATATACCTACTCCTATATTACATTCATTTCCTCTTCATCGATAGTCTTGGTCTTATGATTTCCTTTGTTGCAATGCCATTCTTTCATCTCTGCCTTTAAAAATCCTAAGCCTCCTTCTAGACCACTCTCTCCTCCAAACTACCTTTGTGGCCCCTCCAACCCTCCTTTGAACCCTTTCATCCATGCCTTTCTTTGTGACCCATATCTAGCCTTGCACCTGGGCTGGTCCCACCTTAAGGCCTACCTAACATCAGTAGTCTACCCATGCCTGTGCTCCAAGTGAACAATAAACATTCATGTCACCTCCACTGTGTTTTATTGGTTCTATTTGAATACACATGTTTACCTTGAGCCCCTATGTCACATTAAACCATGAATACAGAAAGACAAAATCAAATCGACCCTTTGTCCTTATTGCTGTACTCAAGCAATATAAGGTGGGTATTGGGTAGCTGAACTTGCTACATGACAGAAAGTCTTTCCACTCATCAAAACATCATTAGTTCTTCGAAGATGCAATAAATATGAACATGGTCATGACGTCTACTCAAGTAATTGTAGTACCACTAAAATATCTTCATTTGCATGTGGGTATGCATTGAAATTTGAACAAATGTTTTGACTTTTGTTGGTTGCTTTTGAGTTTTGATTTAGTGGTGCTAGAAAAAATAATTATAGTTATTGCTATAACACAGGATTTGGTAAAATCTGTCTAATTTCAGAATAGAAGGATGCAGACGACAGAGTTGAGTTTAATTGCTTAAGATAAACCTGCAATGTCAAGTTTAATCACTTAATGTAAACCCGCAGTGTCAAATGAAACTACTTTTTAAAATTATGTTTAACCCTATGTTTGCTGGGGTTTTTTGTTTGTTTGTTTGCTTTTTGTGGTACTGGGGATTGAACCCAGGGGCATTCTACCTCTGACCTACACACCCAGCCCTATTTTTTATTCTTTATTTTGAAACAGGGTCTCACTAAGTTACAGAAGGCCTCACTAAGTAGCTGAGGCTGGCTGCGAACCTGCGATCCTCCTGTCTCGGCTTCCCAAGTCCTGGGATTACAAGCGTGCGCCACCACGCCCGGCTATGTTTGCTGTTTTGCTCAAGAGAGATCTTTGGAAAATATCTTTCAGGAGACCCTTCCCCTACACTGCCCCTCCAAATTGAGATGACCAAGATCTTTGAAATAATTGTGCAGCTCAGTCCAATCAGAACATTGAACAATTAAAATCCAACAATAGAAAAAGAAAAAGAAATAAATAAACTCAAGATCCTGCCTCTTAAGAGCAACAGCACCATTTTTTCAAACAACTTCCTCCTCCTGTCTTTAAATCTCAGAAAATTATCACAAAAACATCCATTTTATGGGTAATTTTATCAGTCAGTTCTTTCCTGCATTGCTCTGTATATAGTGAGTATCATTTCCAAATTTTCCCAGACTGCTTCAATGTCATGTGATTCATTTTAAGCAATTTTTTAAAATTCTAAAGTAAAATATTTCACATAAATAAATTTATAGATCAGGCTTTTTATTAAAAAGGCGGGGGGGGGACAAGTACTCTTCCAGGCTATATAACTACTAATCTGTTTCTGAGACTCTGTTGACTCTAAGGCATGATAGCCAATTAATTAACGGTCAATTGTGGCCATTGCTAAAGCTCCGGTGCTTATTAGTATTGCCTCTTTGCATCTTCTGCGACCTTTCCAAGAATTTCAAAGGCTTTACACACTTCCTCTCACTAGTGAAAGCCCCTCCTCCCATGTCCTCTTAGTACCGCGTAGTGAAAGCCCCCCCTCCCATGTCCTCTTAGTACCGCGTTTAAACAATTTATTTGCTGGAGCATTCCCTAAGCCAAGGAGCTCTCCCCCGGCACCACCCCATCTGTAAGAGAATTGGGAGCACGCACTCACCTTTGGCATGTCAATAATTGATGGTCGGGGAATGGAAGTCTGAAAAGCGACTGCTTCGCTGTCTGGCTCCCCACCCAGGGACCCAGGCAAATCCTCGGGGGTCTCAGCAGGCTGGACGGCGGTGTGGTTACCTGAATTCCGATTTGCACTGCCATTGCGCTCTGCCCGGGTGCCGGAATCCCGCCTTTTCTCTGAGGCTCTTTCTTCGGCTCTTGGGTGACTCGGGTGTCTGCCTGCTTTGGCCATGGGCTGGACATAGATGGCGGAATGAGAGTCGGCCGCGCTGGACTGATCGAAGGCAGCATTCTCCCTGGTATTCCCAAAGCAAGCCAGCAGGGCTGAGCATGGAAATGGATGCATGCTTCTGGAAGGAGATTTCAGTCTTTTGGCGAGCCTTGCTTTCCACGTGGACATGACCTGCAGTGAAACATGGCAAAGTTCAGCGGGGAGAAGGAGGTTTCCTTGTAGTAACGATTTCTGTGCCTTAAGAGGAGGACTCACTAGAGGTTGCTCCTAAGCAGAGGAGATGCGAGGCCACCCGCCCTGAGAGTCACTCCGCAGCCAGCCCCACTTCTGAAGTGTCCACCCCAGGTGATTTCGCACTCTTCCTTCCCTGATGCTGTCAGTGCTAAAGAGAGCCCAGAGGCGTGTGGCTGGCTCGGGTTACAGTCCCCAGGCTGGGCAGACACTCCAGTGTAAGGTAGTGCCCAGTCAATAGACAGTCGCTTCAGGTTACCTCGGAGGCATAAAGATAATGTAGCCTGATAGGCCTCGCCATAATAGTGTCAGCCTGTGTATCAATATCATCATAACCGCAGCAAAACCTTCTTCAGTTACCCCCTTCAAATATTTATTCCCCCCAAACAAAACAAAAACGACCCGGTTATCTATCGCAAATGAAGACCCCCAAGAGGGGCCATGACCCTAGCAGCTGTTTCATTATTAAAAATAGGAGGTAGACCTGAATCTTTCTTTCATCTGGAGAGATCTATGTTTAGGTCTGATGTCACAAGGACTTTTCTGGATCTTTCCTGAATCTTCCCCTCCAACAAGTTTCCTGGCTTCAGGGTCCATATTGAATCTTTGTTAATTTTTTTTTTTTTTTTTTGCTACCCAGCCTAAGTTCTTGATTATTTTTAAACAATGCCTCCCCCAAAAGAATCCACATTAATAATTAACAATGAGTACTGTGTTATTTTGTGTAAAAGTACTATGTATGTGTGGAAGTACTATGAATGTTTATCTACTGTATATATTGACTATATTTTAAGTAAACCCCTTTTGAACATAGATCTTCTATTTCTCAACAAATTAATATGTGAATGGTGAAAGAACAATAATAAACTATAACCATATTCTAAGAAAATTCAAAACTAAGTTTTTTTTTCCTTAGCCAAGTATCTGGTAGGAATATAATATTGCAATGGTTTTACCATTAATAGTGACTTTGGGGTCAAGGTTTTAGGACATATTACCCACTAGAATTTATTTGTTTGCTCTCTCTTCTAATTTAATGTCAAGATGTGTTATTAAGCCTAGACAGGTGGTAATTATTATGGCAGTAAATCCCATTTTATAGAGGCAGAAAACAATTCTTTGATATTTCAACTGATTAAGGGAAGGCTTTCATGCTAAGAGGGTCTGATCAGAAGCCCAAAATCTTTGTAATCTTATCTGGTCTCTCGAAGCATTATTCAGTCTGACAATCATCCATATAACAGCCAAGTTGGCAATATTGTTCTAAATGGGCAGTCATACTCCTAATAAGTGAAGGCAGATACGGCTTAAGAAAGAGTAGATATGAGCCAGTGCAGTGGCGCACACCTGTAATCCCAGTACTTGGGAGGCTGAGACAGGAGGATCGCAGGTTAAAAGCCAGTCTCAGCAACTTAGCAAGGCCCTGTTTCAAAGTAAAAAATAGAAGACAGGGCTGGAGATAGAATGCCTCTGTGTTCAATCCCCAGTACCAAAAAAAAAAAAGTAGATATGGCATCAAATGTGGGCATTATTTTAGTGTGTACCAAAAATTAGAAATAAAATATTAAAAACTGCCATTTCCATAGAGGTTATCATGCAGCAGGCCCTGTGCCAGACTTCCCAGGGTTGAGAGTTACCAGGTGCAGCAGTCTAACCCCTCCCGTGAGGGAGCAGGAAGTCCAGGCTTTGCAGGCCCCTTCACCGAGCACTGGGGCCCTAGGAACTCTGTCTGTCTCTTTTCTGCCCTGGTGACTCTAGTCATTTGTGACAGGGTCACTCCATGCTGCTTTCCTCCTGGTCCTCTCCCCTTCAAGCACACACACAGGTAAGCTAAGATGTGATGGTTAAGAGACTTTTTGAAGAGTTTGAGATAATAGGAAGGAATGAAAGACAAGAAAAAATAATTCTTTTTATTTATTTATTTGTGTGTGTGTGTGTGTGTGTGTGTGTGTGTGTGTGTGTAGTACTGGAGATTGAACCCAGGGGTGTTCTACCTCTGAGTTACACCCCCAGCCCTATTTCTTCTTTTTATTTTGAAACAGAGTCTCACTAAGTTGCTGAGGGCCTCAATAAATTGCTGAGGCTGGCCTTAAACCTGTGATCCTCCTGTCTCAGCCTCCCAAAGTACTGGGATTACAGATGTGTGCCACCATGCTTGGCTGAAGAAAAAAATAATTGTTAAGCCTGGATTCACTCATTCACTCAATTAATTATTCATTTTACTAGGTGCAAGCACTGAGGAGAACCACAGAGACAGAGCTGACAATGCAGCTTTCAGGTGGCTCCATTCACTGGACCAGGGTAGCGAGCTCAGGGCCCCTCCGTCACGTCTGCTGTGCCTCTCTCCTTGCCCCAAGCTTGCAGGGACCACCTGGCCCCCCTCAAGGGGCATGCTCAAGAGCAAGTCAGAACTAACCAGAATCCTAGCGCCAGCCCACCAACACAATGGCTTGGGCTGACTGCAAAGATTATGAGCTTTCAACCAGACCCACAACTGCTAAATCTGACCTAGAATAATAACACTATCAGATAATAGTTATTGAGTAGTGTCAGACATGAATCTCAGCAAATTAACTCATTTAATCCTCACCACCCTGGAAGAAAGGTGATATTATTTCTGGTTTTATCCATTAGAAAAATAAGACACAGAAACTTAAGTAACTTGCCCAAGGTCAGCAGACTGCTTGGAAAGAGAGCCAGGATGATGAGCACAGGCAGCCCAGCCCCACCCCAGAGTTCATGCTCTAATTAGTATGCAGTACCATTTCTCTCTCTCCCTCTCTCTCTCTCTCTCTCTCTCTCTCTCTCTCACACACACACACACACACACACACTCCAAAAAGGAACTTTCCAATGACCTCCAATCTAACACTCTATCCCTTAAGAATTTATTCTAAAGATATGCCTATGCATAGAGAAAGGTTCATAGCACTTGTATTTATAGGTTGTTAGTTAGTAGAAGAAAAGTTAATATATAATAAGAAATCATCTGTACCATTGAATATTTTGCAGTGATTAAAAAGAAGGATGTAGAGATTTCTGGTGGCTTAATTAAGCACAAGTAAATACAGACTCCCCTTTCTAAGAAATCATTAAGGTAATAGTAATGGAATTCTCTTAAAGGCTTAAATGCATAACACTGAAGAGCTTAGGAAGGTGTGATAGTTAATCTAATTTGTCAACTTGACCGGATCATGACACACCCAAGATCATGTGACTTTGGGTGTGTCAATGAGACAATTGGTTTATGTAACAGCAGATTAAACAGAAAGTTCTGCCCTAAATGTAGCAGCAGGGTTCTGATAGGTGCAGGACTTAGATAAAAGAAGGAGAAAGCCGAGTAGAGGGATGCACAACTCTTTCCGAAGAAAACGCATCTGCTCTCGTCTGAGATCGTCGGCCTCCAGTTCATAGAACTGGAACTTCGCAGAGATCTTCGGCCTCCAGCCCTTCGAACTGAAACTTCACCATCGTTTCTCCGAAGAGCTTCCTGATCTTCACATCTTGGACTGGGACTGAATTAGTGGTTGCTCCGATCCTAAGAATCCAGCTCTTAGACAGCTCGACCAGCTACTGGTTCCTCTGACTCTCCACGTGCAGTCGGAACTCGGGACTACATTTCTTCGAACTGTAAGACTGATCTGATAAATCCCTTTTTCCATATACTCATTCTGTGAATTCTGTTAGTCTAGTGAACCCTGGCCAATACAGAAGGGAATCAGTAATGTAAAATAATATTCAAATTCATCACATAGATGACAACCAAGATAAATAAAAGATCCTAGCAAGGGAGAACAAGAGAGTGGCAGGTGAGCAGGCAGCAGTGTCTGGTATTCAAAGAATGGTATAAATATGGAGTAAAGAATGATGGATGCCAAGCGTTGTGGCGATGGTGCATGCTTGTAATCCTAGTACTTGAGAAGCTGAGACAGGAGGATCACAGGTTCTAAGTCAGCCGCAGCAACTTAGGGAGATTCTCACCAACTTAGCGAGACCCTGTTTTCAAATAAAATAGGGCTGGGTGCATAGCTTGGAGGTAGAATGCCCCTGGGTTCAATCCCCAGCACCACGGAAAAAAAATGCAGCTGGATTTTGAGCAAAAGGTGGGGAGTGTGCGTGCGTGGAGAGGGACAGAGCCTGGCACCTTGATACCAGGGCATCTTGCTGATGCCACCTGACACAGATCCTAGAGAACCTCAAAACAGCAATGCACTCTGCCCTAGAAACTGTTGACATTGTTGCAATAATATAAATGCTGTTTGCACTTTTTCAACTTTCAGAACAAAGATGGAGACCGATAGTTGTATATTGGTGGCTCTCAAGAAAAATCAGGCCTCCAGATGGATTCTGTTTAGCTAATGACATTGTAAAAAATGATTGCACAGCTGTTCAACCACGGCATCCATCACTCTCTGGACTCTTCACAGGGTTAGTTCACAAAGTTATGTAAACAGACCTGAGAAGGCATGTTGCCTAGGGTGGGTATTTATTATTTTTGGGCCTAGTATCCTTTCTCCTTTCTCTTGGTGACAGCACCCTGATTTCTTTCTGGGGAACACAGGACATCGGTTAGACACCCACCATGCCCCGTGTCCTTGCTCATAGTTATTGGTTCAGGATGGGCATGGGAACAACTTGTACCAATCAGAATGAATCCCAAAATTTGACTACTTGGGGAAAAAATTCTCTTCTTTTCACTGCATTTTTTTTTCTTTGCAGCACTAAGGATTGAACCACTGCTCTTCCACTGAGCCACACTCCTAGTCCAGACTTACTGGATTTGAACCAGAGAAAGTAAGAGGGTGAAGCAGCTGCCAACATATTGCCTCCTTGAGCTTACCTAGTCTTCCCAGCACAAAGCAGAATTTAAGAGCTGGAGACAAAGAGAGAAACTGAATCCTGATAACACTTTCAGACGAAGCTTTACCTGAGGCGGAATCTATGCCTACCCTTTGCTGTTTGTTATATAAGCAAATAAATTTCCTGTCATGCTTTATTTGCTTCGAGATGAATTTTCTGCGACTTGCTGCTGAGAGTCCTAATCAACATATGGCCCACGTATACTAACAAATCATGAAAGACTTCATACGGTTACAGAATAGAAAAAAATGCTATCAGTCTTGACAATGGCAAAATAAAGGGAGAGCCGAGAGATTTGGAAAGATGGAAAAGTTGTTGTGGAGGGCGTGATGTGAGAAGAGGGAAGACAGGTTTGCTGAGATTCTTGTATTTCAAAGTCAGCTCCCTATAGTCCATACAAAAAGAAATGGAGTTATGTTTTTGTTTTGCGGTACTGGGGATTAAACCCAGAGACATTCTACCTCTGAGCCACACCTCCAGCCCTTTTATTTTTTGTTTAGAAACAAGGTCTTGCTTGGTTGCTGAGAGTCTTGCTACATTGCTGAGGCTGTCCTCAAACCTGTGATCCTCCTGTCTCCGCCCCTCAAGTGCTGGGATTACAGGTGTGCACCACCACACCCGGCAGAAATAGAGTTTTAAGTACGGTGTTTGATGTTACAGAGATGACATGGGGAGAAATTGTAAACAGAGATGGAGCTCTGCTGGGAAGAGATGTGGTGGAATAAGCAGGGAAATGCTCACCTACCTCACTAGAAAACCAACAGGTAGTGTCTAAAACCGACAGATAAATAAGCTTATTAGTTGAATAGAATCCCCTCTATCATGGGAGAATATAATAGATAATATTTTAAGTTGCTAAATTAAGAAACAGAAATATAAGCATGTTTTTGATAATATGGTGCTATCCATCAGAAAAATTAAGAGATAAACATATATAGGAGGTTGGCTTCAAGGAGTAAGTCTGGAGGTGAGGCAGAAGATGATTTCCATTCATAGATTCTTATGTATGCTTTATATTTAAATCATGTGCAAGTATTATTTTAATACATTTTTAAAAATAAACAAGGTCATTTACATGGGGCAATATGGAAAATCCTCAGGAAATATTTGGGATGACAAAAGAAAATTAAAAACAAAGTGTGCAGCATGCTCTAATTATATTAAACATGTGCAGATATCTATAAATATGCCCATATAAATACATACATGTATGTGCTTACATTTATGTAGAAAATTTATGAAAGAATGCCTAAGAAGTTAGTCTGGAAGAGGACACTCCTGCTGGTATACACTGTTGTACTGTTTGAGTTTTTAAACCACATGCAGATATTAATATTTCATTTTAAAAGAGCTCACATGGAAACATCCCACGCCAGAGTAATCAATTCTAGGCAAGATCTCAGATGAGCCAAGGATTTGGCTTAAATGATCTCTCCAAAGAGAGACCTTGGTCACCTGAGATGAACGAAGTCATTCCGTGCCACCACTGGAATGTCCTAAGAAGACTGATCATCTTCTGTTGGGAACTCAGAGGTGAAGCACCAATGCGCAGACACATTTCTTCAAACAGTTTCTCCTGAGAACCCACTAGAATGCGGGTTCTGCATTAGGTGCTGCTATAGGGAGATGAGTCAAATAAGACACAATCCTACCCAGGTACGGTGGTCCACACCTGTAGTACTTGGGAGACTGAGACGGGAGGATCACAGGTTCAAGACCAACCTCAGCAACTCAGCGAGACCCTCAACAACTCAATGAGACCCCATTTCACAATAAAAAAAATAGGGCTGGGAGTATAGCTCAGAGGTAGAAGACCCCTGGGTTCAATCCCCAGTACCACAAAAAAAAAAAACCACAATCCTGTCTTCTGAGCTCCTAAAGGCCAGTAGAACACATGAACAAGTATGGCAAGTGCCCTGTAGAAAACCCACTCTCCCCAAAATGAAATAATGACTGGCGGCAGGAGGGCTGGCTAATTTCACAGCCTATGGCCTTGCCCTGAGATCCACTTTCCCCCAGGGATTCCACTAACCACTGCCCCACCACAATGGCCTCAGAAGGCACCGTCCTCCCCTTCACAAATCCAGCCCAAGAAAGATACACTTGAGCTGGGTGTGGTGGCACACACTTGTAATCCCAGCACTTGAGAGGCTGAGACAGGAGGATCACATGTTTGAGGCCAGCCTTAGCAATTTAGTGAGACCCTGTTTCAAAATAAAAAATAAAAAGGGCTGGGGGTGTAGCTTAGAGGTACAGTGCTCCTGGGTTCAATCCCCAGTACCATAAATAAATAAATAAATAAATAAATAAATAAATGTATAATCTTCTCCTCCACAATTCAGCTAATCAGTCTGTGATATTTGAGCAAACATGACTGATGACAAAAGGAAATTACATCTCTCTAAAAAGATGTTTTCTTCTTTGGTTGCTAGATAAAAGTATTGTCAGGGCCGAAGTCCTTGGCTGTCCTTGCAAGGATTCCAGGGCTTCCTTCCTGCCTAGTGTCTGTCCAGTCTCCAACGAGATTCGACTCTCTTTCCCCCTTAGAGTAGAGGCCCAAGAGATAAGGCCCTGAGTTCTGTCTGCCTTCATGTTAGCCATTTCCTACCCCACGATGATGAATGCTGGGAACGTCCTCCACCCAAGGGTACACCACCCTTTCTCCCCTGGCCTCAGTTCCTGAACTAACATGACAACATGGACATCGGTATTTGGGAATCCAACACCAACCATGAAAAAATGGCAGGAAGGGTCATTTCCTTCTAAGTGTGTTGGAAGGAAGGTCATCTAACCAGACAGGAGGGGCAGGGGCAGGAAACAGGGGACTCAAATATCAGACCAAGAAACGTGGTCATGGTTCTAGGTGAGCCCAATAACAGTGTCACTGTTTGATTGATTTCACATCCTCTCCCTCTCCCCATTTTATTTTATCTTATTTTTGTGGTACTGGGATTAAACTCAGAGGCATTCTACCTCTGAGCTACACCCCAGTCCAATTTTTATTTTTTATTTTGAAACTCTCTCACCAAGTTGCTGAGGGCCTCACTAAATTGTCAAGGCCGGCTGCAAACCTGCAATCCTTCTGTCTCAGCCTCCCATGTGTATTTTAAATACCTCCAGCTCCCATATTTATTTTAAAATCAAAGTGAATTTAAAATGGGGTTACGCTTCCTTTTTTATTTTCGGTGAGAATTTCTCAAATGCTTCTGAGATCACTAAAAATGCTCTAATTTGTTGCAAAACTAGATTCGATGAGTGTAGGATTTTCCTGGAATAAGACCACCCTACCTTCCCATGCTGGAATTCTCTTTACCCTTCTTTTTGATTCTCATACAGAAATCCTAGCTGATCATATTTTCTTCCCCTGGGGGGTGGAGGAGGAGGCAAAAGCTTTTCTGCTTTCTGCTCAAAGCTGATGAGTCAAGTAGACTGAAAAAAAAAACCTGACCTTTTCTCTTTGATGTTCAGCGAAGCCCCAAGCTTTGGGGTTATATTTACATCATTACAGCATCTCCCAACACGTCTGAGTAAATACTGATCAATCAGGTTCCTAATTAGCTTCCTTCAATGGACCCTTGACCTTTGGGTGGATTCCAAGATCCCCAGATGTGCCCACACCGCAACTCCATTCACCATTTTTCTTGGCCCGCAACCTGCCATTCAAGGGTGCATTCAGCCCCCTGGGGTAGCTGTGGATAGACAGTGGGAGTCCAGTCAGGGGCAGTGCTGGTGAGTTAATAAAAGCAGATGGAATTATATCATTGTGGTTGTGGCTAGTCCATTTCATTGCACAATCGTCACCATGTCTTATCTGTAAATAGCATCCAGCTATCTATTATATGAATTTTTGCTCTAGTAGTTTCCAAGTGAAGAGGCATCTACCCTGAACCATATGCCTTGCATCTTTTCCCAGTAGCTGCACCGGGCCAGTGGTTTGACCAACACTCACATCCCCCTGTGTATAGGACCTACAGTCCCTGCAATCCCCACCTACCCCAGGGGCAAGTGTGCCAACCATGTTGTTTTCCCGTGTGACATACTATGTGCAGGTGGTGATAAAGGAATGAGGAAGTCTTGTGGCAAGTTGGTCCCACATTTAAACTCTTTATACTGCATAATTTTTAAAAGTGGATTATAAAGCCTCATTTATGACCTCACTTGTTATCAAAATATATTAAAATAAGATGGACTGTATTCCTGGAACAGTTCAAAGAGCTAGTATAAGATCTAAACATCTAAAAAGTAGTAAGATAGCAGTAAAAGAATTTCACCAAAATAACAGTACAATAATTTATAGCATTTAAACCCATAAGGATAAAGAAAATAGAAGAAACAATAGAAGACACGCTGGAAAAGGGAACAGATTTTGCTAATTGAAACCTCAGTGTCTGCAAAGGATACACGATGAGAAGCCTGGCATTGAATCCTTTCCACCCCACTCCCCTTGGAAGATGGAGTGTCCCCCAAAAGCTCATGTGTTGAAAGCATGCTCCCCAAAGCAGCAAGGTTCAGAGGTGGGGCTTCTAGGCAATGATTGGATCATGTGGCCCTGACCTCATCAGTGGTTAATCCATGAGATGGATTCATCCATTGATAGCTGAATGGACTATTGGAAGGTGGAATCGCTGAACGGGCTAGTTGGAGGAAGTAGGCCCCTGGAGGTGTACCCTGGAAGGGTTTATCTTTTCTCTGGCCTTTCTCTCTTTTCCTCCTCCCCTCCTCCTCCTCCTCCTCCACCTCCTCCTCCTCCTCCTCCTCCTCCTCCTCCTCCTCTTCTTCTTCTTCATCTTCTCGATAGATAGATAGATAGATAGATAGATAGATATCTCCTTCCTGGCTGCTAGGACCTGGGCACCTTTCCTCACCACGCCCTTTCGCCATGATTTTCTGCCTCATCCAGAGCAATGGAGCCAGCTGACAATGAACTCAAACCTCTGAAACTGTGAGTCAAAATAAATTTTTCCTCCTCTTAGTTATTTTTGTCAGGTATTTTAGTCACAGCAACAAGAAAACTGACTAAAACAGCTTTGAAGCCTGAGGTACCAGCTGACCCGGAGGTCAGGAAGGGCAGAGTATTATTAGAAAATTTGGTAAAAGAGCAGTTAGACACTGCTATGATCATAATGATTGTGCCCTCCAAAGTTCACGTGTTGAAATCCTGACTCCTAAAGTGATGGCATTAGGAGGTGGGGTCTTTGTAAAGTGATCAGGTGATGAAGGTGGAACCCTCTTGAATGGGATTGGTGCCCTTATAAAGGAAGCCCAGGGTGCTCCCTCACTCATTCTGCCAGGCAAGGATGCTGTAAGAAGCCACTACCTATGGCTGGGAAGCTGGCCCTCAGCAGCTCCTGAACCTGCCAGTGCCTTGAGCTTGGACTTTCAGCCTCCAGACTATGAGAAATAAGTTTCTGTTGTTTCTAAGCCATCTGGTTTATGGTATTCTCCTAGGACAACCCAAACAGACTAAGACAGACACCACATCCTCTTCTGTAGTTCAGGCAGCAGGACTGCTTCCTTCTCACCCCCATGGGAAACTAGACTTTAGTTCTCTGGAGTAATTGAATCATAAAGTTTCTGGACCTGGATCTAAGTAAGGAGGAAAGCATGAAGATGAATAATAAAAGGAAAGAAAGAAGAAAATGGACCAAGAGTTTCAATATCTAGTGAGTAGAAATCCTGAAAAGAGAGAACATTTATAATAATGGACAAACTAGGCAGTAGATGGTACACTCAAATGTTATATTAAAGAGAGCCTAATGAAGGACCATATACAGAGATGTGGGTAGGAGTAGAGGCACCCATGATAGTAGGCATAGCATTCCCATCTATGACTCTGAAAAGACAAGGGGAAGGTACATTGAGTCAGAGAGAACTGGAGACCTAGAAGCAGGGTTTCTTGACAAGCTGACAGGGTGCATTTTTCTACAATGCAAAATTGTAGTGATGCAAGCAAGGAATGGGGAAAATAATCACCTGCCTCTATCCCTGCCCTCTGATCTATTGATGTCTCTCATTGGTCAAACCCAACAGGAAGCCTGGGATGGGGAGTCTAGTTGGTACAGTCCATAAAGGCCAGCCTCCTTGCATGCACAGCAGGGCAAGAAGCACAGAGAATGTTTCCAGAGGGACAAATGGAGATATGGTTACATGAGTGGGGAAAAGTACCACAAATTTTAACTTCTGTCACATAGAAAAAAATTTGATCTAATGAAACTCACAGACATCCTAGTGGTTTATATATTTTACTTTTAGGACAGCAGCATTTTAAAAAAAATAAACAATTTTAAGGATTTAAAACCATATTACCCCTTAGGTTTTTGCATGCACATCATCAATACTATATAGTGAGAAATAATACTGACGTAAACCATTACAGAATCCTTTGTTTCTAAGAGCAAATTATGCTTCACATTCTTCACTCACTTATGCAGGAAAGTGACTGGTAATGCATTAAAAATGGCAGCAACTAGGGGCTGGGAGTGTAGCCCAGTGATAGAACATCTGCCTAACATGTGCAAGGCCCTGGGTTCAATACCCAGTGTGCGTGCACGCACGCGCACACACACAAACACACACACACACACACACAATTGCAGCAACTAAGATGATTGAAATAGAACAGATGTTTATGCTTACTCACAGAGAATCAGAAAATTAAAGTTTTAAAGCATTTCCCAAACAGAAGTTTATTATCTTTACTATATCATAGTTATCTTTATCCTTTATCTGATGAGATGTTACTTTTATTATCTACAGAATTCTAAAATCCCTGATAGGGCAGTAGAAAGGAAATATTGTGTAAAGAGAACTCATGTAGCTGCGGACTTCATCCTCTGCCTATGGAGAGCAACAAACCGCAAATCTAGGAGAACAAATATGCTTTTAAGATTTCTCAGCAGAATAACATCTGCTGTTTGGAAGATCGCATCTGCGTAAGAGCTTAATTTCTCTTACTATGACTCTGAACAATAAAAAAAAGTGCGTTTGGGATCATGGTGATGCATTCAAAAGTTTGGCGGGCTACGAGTCCAAGGTCTCATGTTCTGGTCCTAACTCTGCCACCAAATTGCTCTGTGACCATCAACAAATCATGGCGCCCTCTTGGCTTCTATTTCTTCAGATGAAAAATAAAAATCTGAAGCTACTTCTTCTCTGGAACCATTCTGGGAGAGTTTCTCCATCAGATATCAGTGAATTATAGTATATTATTAAATATCTTAATTAATAAAATGATTAATAATATAGCATATTATGAAATAACTTAATAAAATGATTTTATCTACAGACACTCTCCCATCAATTGATGAGATAAATGAGACATTTGGGGGATCCCAAAGTCATTATCAGATGCTTAGTAAGTGATTTAGACTGATCAACAGACCATGCTCTGTGTGTAGGATCACTGAGGGATGCCTTGTCAGGGAAAGTTCTTAGTTTCTCCGGAGCTTCCCCTCTATGAAGACCTTGGGGACCTTTGAACTCCCAACACCCTCTTCCTAGGAAAAGGCTGCCACCTGCTCAGGCAGCTTCTCTACGATCATGTTCATACCACCTTCAAAAGCTCAAGCCAGGCGTGGTAGCGCACACCTGTAATCCCAGTATTTGGGAGGCTAAGACAGGAGGATTGCGGTTTGCAGCCAGCCTCAGCATTTTAGCAAGGCCCTCCATAACTTAGTGAGACCCTGTTTCAAAATAAAAAATAAGCCGGGTGTGGTAGCACATGCTTGTAATCTCAGTACTTAGGAGGCTGAGACAGGAGGATCACAGGTTAGAGGACAGCCTCGGCAAGTAGTGAGACTCTCATCAACCTAGCAAGACCCCGTTTCAAAATAAAAATAAAATAGGGCTGGGAGTGTAGCTTGGAGGTAGAATATCCCTGGATTCAATCCCCAGTGCCACAAAAAATAAAATAAAATAAAATAAAATAAAATAGAGTTGGGGGTGTTTCTCAGAGATAGAATGTCCCTGGTCTCAATCCCCAGTACCACAAATAAATAAAATAAAATAGTCTAATGAAAGCAGAGAGTTGAAAGCTAGTTGTCAAAGGGTAGGGAAAAGAGGAAAGGGGGAGTTATTTCACATGTATAATGTTTTAGTTATGCATTTTATTAGTTATGCATTTTATTAAAAATAATAATACATATATTAAGTTTTAAATAGAGAGCTATAGGGGGAAATAAACAAGAAAAATTGGCCTATAATTTACCTGCTCAAATTACTGTTGTCAATGTATTCTAATGAAAGCAATCTATATATTCAGTTAGAAAATCAAAGTGTATAGAAAACAATGTCTCATAAACTGTTAAAACCTCCCATATACTGTAATCCTCCCTGAAGCTATTTACAGCTCAAATTTTACTTCAAAGTGTAGACTCTATCATCCCTCAGAGGCAAGCAGGAGAATTTAAAGCTCACAGAAAAATACAGAGCAGAGGTCTTTTCTAATACATATCTATGACATATATATTACATATAATATATACATAGTATCTGTATTATACTAGTAAACATATATATCATGTCATAGTATAAGAAATTATCAAATATATAATGACATATATATTATGTCATAGTAAAAGAAATTGGAAGTAAAGAAAGAACTCTTTTAAGATATTTTGCTGTAAAGGAGAGCAGAGATGTGGGGCAATAGTTGGTAACTGGGAAGATTTGGGATTTGGGATTTTGTTTGTGTAGATGTGAGAAGAAATGCAGCATGTCTGAATGTTAATGAAAATAACCCAAAAGAAGGAAGGAACCCCAAGATGCAGGCGAGAGAGTGATGCAGGAACAAGGTCCTAGAGCAGGTGAGAAGAAATGTGCACAAACCGATTATCATTTAGAATAAGAGAGAAAGTTAACTATACAGATCCAAAGGCAAGAAGGCTGGTAGATTTAGTGGGGAAAATCTAGAACATTCTTTTCTGATCACTTCTATTTTCTCAGTTGGAGTCAAGGTCATCAGCTGATAGGGAAGGTGCTGGAGTTTCAGGAAAAGACAGAAGACATGAAGTGGTCTTCTCTGAGCATAAAAGAGTTGATTGTGGGGAAGTGAGGTGGGACTGCCAGAGCCACTGAGCACGCCCTGAGGTCCACCATGCCACTGATGAGGACAGTCCTCATGACAGTGAGCTGTTCTCCAGCCACATGCAGCTGCTCAGGTACAGGGGCAGGGAAGGCTAGAGGCAGAGTCCATCAGAATTTTCCAGGAGAGTACAAGGCCAGGGTCAAAAGAGTTGAGAATATATGCAAAGCAATGATTATAACATCCCGAGCATAGTGAGTAGGGAAGAAAGGACACGATGAAGGGGGGGATTTAAATAGCATAAATTATTGACATCCAAATTCTTGCCAAATTATGAAAGCAACAAATGTCACACATGTGCTGGGATGCTGTTTGGTATTAGTCCCATCTCCCGTGGTGTCCCCCTCTCCCATCTAGGCATCAGCACTGAACTAGTCTCGACTAATACGTAGCCACACGGTCAAGGACAAAGCTCCAGGGTTATTTGTGTTTTAATCAGATACTTCTTTTCAATGACTAAAACCTTCCAGACATAATGATCTCAAATCTCTAAGGGTGAAATTTTGGACAAAATATCTAGCACACATTAATATGTTTTTTTGGTTTTTTTTTTTGCGGTACCGGGGATTGAACCCAGGGGCGTTCTACCTCCGTGCTACACCTCCGGCCCTATTTTTTTTATACTCTATTTTGAAACCGGGTCTCACAAAGTTGCGGAGGGCCTTACTAGGTAGAGAGAGAGAGAGAGAGAGAGGGAGAGAGAGAGAGAGAGAGCTGAGGCTGGCCGTGAACCCGGATCCTCGGTCTCCGCCTCCGAAAGTACTGGGATTACAAGCATGCGCCACTACGCCCAGCTACATTAATATGTTTTTGAATTAATAAAAATATAAATATGATGATATGAGAATCCACCCTTCCCTGGTGAGTTTTGATGGACATCTGTGATGGGAACATCCACAGGTCCTTAGAGAAAATATTCAAAGAGATGCAAAGTAAACTTGAACTTGGAGTAGCATCTTTCATGGGTGAATATTCTGAGACAAGGCAGCTAACTTGCATAGTCTTCTCCCACAGCATCAGCTGACAGGCTGGTCCATTGTCCCATGAAAGGCAGAAGGGATGAAAAGCCCATGAGTCAATTTGTATACATCCCCCACCCAAAGTTCACACATACATCCCCCCACATCCTCTGGATCTATTCCAGAGCCACGTTGGCCAGGGAAGCTTCTAGGATTGGCTTCTCACTGAATAGAAAAGGTTTGTACCACTGCTTCCTCTGGAATCTGGACTCCAGCCAGCTTCCGCAGGAGACGACTCATGACGATCAAAGAGTGAGGAAACCTGTTCCCTGGCCCTCTCCACCTGGAAAGGAAGAGAGCCTCGTGGGAAGAGGTGCCACAGACAGAAGTGCCCGCCAGGAGGAGTGCACTGTCCCGTGGCACACACGTAGACCCTGGCCTGCTCGCCGCTGCTTCGTGGGGGTATTGCACTACCGGATCCGGCCAGCTGAGGGGCTCAGGAGAATCACAGAATGGGACCCACAGGGAATTTGGTCCACTCCTTGCACAGAAAGAACAGAAAGGAGTGGGGACTCCATCATAATAATGCATATAATTGATATGGATAGAAATAGACTGGAAGGATCCGTTCCAAAATGTAAACAGTGGTTATCTTCACCTGATGGAACTACTACCAAGGATGGCTATTATCTTATTTTTGCTTACCTGGCTTGCTATATTTTCTTCCTTCCTTCCTTTCTCTTTTTTGGTACTTGGGATTGAATCCAAGGGCATTCTACCTCTGAGATACACCCCCAGTCTTACAGGGTCTTACTAGGTTGCTGAGAGTCTCGCTAAGCACAAAGTTGCTGAGGCTGTCCTCAAACCTGCAATCCTCCTGTCTCAACCTTCCAAGTACTAGGATTACAGGAGTGTGCCATCAAGCCTAGATGTTTTCGATATTTTTTCAGTGAATATATATTTTCTTAAAAAGGGGGTAGAAGTGGGGAGTAGAAAATGTTCTTTAAATGTCTCCAACCGCATGCACTGGGAAATATTAGCTCATGTGATCTTCACACAATTCTCTAAGGTACAGAAGCGCATGTCCACATTCTCAGTTTGCAAGAAAAGAAACTGAGGCCTCAAATTTACATCACTCTACAGTGGGCCGTAGTTATCCCAAGGGAACTGATGTTACAGGTGAGTCCCCTGTTGGATGCTTTCCTCCCACCTGACTGGTACCTCTGCCCAAAGTCCTCTCACTGTCTCTTCATGAAGGTTGCTGCTCATTGCTCCATCAAAGGCTACTTGACTGGAGATGGCAGAATCCTTTATCCTGAGCCTGGGACCTATACCCAAATCAGCAAGAAGCAGCAAGACACCTGTTTTCTCTCTTCTATGGTCTCTCTTTGAAGAGAGGAATTTTAGATACTGGAGGAGGTTAACTAATTTGCCCACAATTGCATGGCTAGCAAGAGGCACAGCTGTTACATAACTGCAGACACTTTGCAGTTAACCATAAATAACCCCCACCCCGCTCAGTAAAATAGGGTTCATTCAAAACCATGTGGCAGGGGACTCTCAGCACCACCAGAACTAGGGGGATCACCTGGCCTCTGACTTGCACTGGCCAATGCAAGTTGGAGACAGCAGGACTGAGAAGATACCCACAGTGATTGGGAGATTGACTACATCCAAAAAATCAAATACACAGAAGATAATGGACCCAGCGTTCTGACCGTTGAAGAAGGGAGGTACAATTGTGGGGAGAGGAAGACTAGAATAACTTATATGATATTGGATATTAATAGGGGGCATTGGTGTGAATGCAGGGTTTTCAGTGGTGTAGATAGTGAGATCAATGAAGTATGTATGTGGGGGGGTGACTGTGCTCACTGACAGAGCCTGGAAGCACTGGCACTCTCACAGCCTAGAGCGCTGCCTACGGCTTGTTCTGAATACCATTTTCAACCAAAGGCTGCTAGAACTCGTTGGTGGAATGGCTGGGTCTAGGGCTGGGGCAGGAAAAGTACAAGATGAGCCTGGAATTTCTTATGGTAGGAAATTGGGAATTTCTCCAGGAATGAGAGGGACTGTCAAAAGTCACAGAAGTCAGCTTCAAAAGGCTCTTGCTAGCCAGGGCCAGTTTGAGCATCACAGCAAGTAATGTTCATAATGCATTATAATTCACTCAGTGAAATAGGAACCTATGAATCCATACTGATTTAAGTAAATAAGAAGGGAAAGCTCTACCTTGTAGTAGAATGCCAACTAATAATTGTAGAAGGGATGGTAGCACTATATAATTATTTGTCAATCGTCTTAATAATTGGTTCAGGTAAGAAGCATCTTACCCAATACCAAAATTAATGGATGAAGGTTTAATGAAGAAACAGATATTTATACAGTTTCAAACATCCTCTCCTCAAAATACTTATTAATATCTTAATGGATAATTATCAACATTTACCAATGCTTATTAAAATCCCTTCGTAAAATACTTACTAATGAACTTTTCTGTTGAGAAACCTGACAGCCACCATCTTAATCAAGTGATAAAAGTTAACGTCATCGGTAATGGGCTAAATCAACACTGGGTGCCTTTTGATAATATATACCGAGAAGAACACACCATCTTTTCTATAGTCCTGCAACATACTTAAATCTAATCAGGACAAAAACCTCAGATAACCTCAAGTTAAGAGACATTCCTCAAAGGAACTGGTCTGTTTCCCAAAGATGTCAAAGCTATGAAAGATAAGACAGACTAAATAACTTCCAGATTGAAGGCGACTAAAGAGACCTGCTAACTACATGCAATGAATCATGTTAGATTGGATCCTGAGCCCACAAAGACCATTTGTATTTGTTGGCTTTGCACTAATATAACAAAATACCTGAGATAATTAGCTTATAAACAGAAAATGTTTATTTTGGCTCAAGATTTGCTTTTGGAGTTTCCAGGCGAAGATCAGGCTTTGAGTCTGTGATGGGGCCGATGGGTGGCAATGGTAGGGAGAAGATGGTGGTGTAAGCTGCTAATTTCGTGGACAAGAAGCAAAAGAGAGTGACTGGATGGACTAGGATCCCAAAATTCCCCTCAGAGGCATATCCCCGCCTACTAGGCCCCACCTCCTAAAGGGTCAAGCATCTCTAGCATTCCCTGGGGGTGGGGGACCAAGCCTTTAATACATGAACCTTTGGGGAACAGTTACTATCCAGACCAAATCATCGTTGTGGAGATAATCAGTGAAATTTGAGAGGGGATTTGTGGATTAGAAAATAGATAGGATATCAGCCGGGCGTGGTGGCGCACGCTTGTAATCCTAGTACTTTGGGAGGCAGAGACCGGAGGATCCGGGTTCGCGGCCAGCCTCAGTGCTCTCTCTCTCTCTCTCTCTCTCTCTCTCTCTCTACTTAGTGAGGCCCTCCGAAACTTCGTGAGACCTGGTTTCAAAATAAAGTATAAAAAATAGGGCCGGGGGTGTAGCGCGGAGGTAGAACACCCCTGCGTTCAATCCCCGGTACCACAAAAAAAAACAAAAAAAAAGAAAATAGTTAGGATATCAATGTTAATTTCCTGATTTTAATGGATATCCAGTAATTATGTGGAGACTGTTCTTGTTTCAAGGAAATCCACGCTAAAGAGTTTAGAGGAAATGGAGCATGGTGCCTTTATATAACCATTTCTCAATGGTTGGGGAAAAGTGTAAAGATAAAGAAAGAGCTAAGGAATATATGGTAGGCTGGTAATAATCAGTGACTCTGAGGAAGGGCTTACAGGACTTCTCAGTACCATTCTTGAAATTGCAAATATTCAGTAAATTTAATGTTAAAATTAAATTATTTAATATCTAAATGTTTAAAGTTATTTTAAAATAAAATCATTCAAAAGAGCATATAGTAAAACTCAACGCCAGCTTTAAGCAGAATTAGATAATACATGTCATGGAAAAAGAGAAAGAGAGAGAGAGAGACATTATTCAAGATGTTTTTCTATCCTTATGTACACATACAGGACTTTTGTTGCTGTTTTTAAAAAGTGGAATCATATTGTATATAAACTATTCTGTGACTTTCTTTTTTCATTTAAAAATACATCATAGAGATTTCTTACATCCATATAGAAAAATCTACCTTGTTTATTTATTTATTTTGGGGGGCACTGGGTATTGAAACCTGGCGCATTCTACCTCTGAGCTACACCCCAGCCCCATTGTATTTTATTTCATTTTTTTTGTTTTGAAACAGGGTCGCACTAGGTTTCTGATAGTCTCACTACTTGCTGAGACTGTTTTAGAACCTATGATCCTCCTGTCTCAGTCTCCCAAGTACTAACATTACAGGTGTGTACACGTCACAATGCCAGGCTGCCTTGGACTTTTTAATTGTTGCATAGAATTGCATTAGTTTAATGTTCTATTCTATCATTTTAAAACTAATTCCCAGCCGGGCATGGTGGTGCTTGCTTGTAATCCCAGTACTTGGGAGGCTGAGACAGGAGGATCACAGGTTTGTGGCCAGCCTCAGCAACGAACTGAGTGAGGCTCTGTTTCAAAATAAAGAATAAAAAATAGGGCTGGGGGTGTAGCTCAGAGGTAGAATGCCCATGGGTTCCATCCCCAGTACCATAAAAATAAAAAATAAACAATAAAAAAATAAATAAAACTAATTCCCCATCAGAATATATTTAAGTTGCTATTTAATATCCTTTAAAACATTTATTTTTAAATTTTAATTACTAGATAAGATCATGTACTTAAAATAAGCATACATGTCATAAGAGGGAGAAATATCTTCAGACTTGAATTACCCAAGTATTCAAAAGTAATGATATATTCAAGGTAAGTTTGTGGCTTTTTTTTTTTTGCAGTGGGACTAAAACTTCCCATACAACCACACCATGGCAACTGACAAATTTCAAAGTGTCTCCTCATCTTACTTCTTTCTAGTAATCTACTCCCTTTTAAGACTTTATTTGATTTTAATCTAGGAAGTCTCTGTTAACCTACTAAGGAATGTGCATTAAAAACATTTTCCCTTATCCTAGGGCTGGGAATGTTTTACAGAAGGCATGCACGTGAAAAATTATTCAGGCATGTTCATAATCAGCAAAAACAGAATCAGAGGAAACAACTTTGCTGTTCTGGTTGCTAAAGCACAATTGTCCTTTGACATCTCTGCAGGATGTGACATTTAGAAGTGCAAAACATAGTTGGCCTATTGGGAAGAGCAAAGTGTCTGCCTGGATGTCATTGTTCTGAATTAGAAGCCAGGAGTGGGAGAGGCTCTCCCTGGAAGAATTTAAGCATTCCAAAGCAGACTGGCCTTGGGTCAGAGGTGGGAGTGGCACCCCACCCTGCTGACATCTGGGGCAGATCTGAACTCAGCCCAAGCACAAGTTCAGCCAAGGTAAGCATGCAAAGCCCTGGACATGACTCTTGTAAAACTGACCCCATACCACCTGAGAGTCACTGGAAATACACGGTGTAATTTATAAGGACAAACAGTAGGGAAGCTTGTGTGTGGTTATGTTTTATGAGGCGTTTGATGTTGTATGATGCAGCCAGTGACGCTAAGCAAGACGGTGCCCTAGAGTCCTTCCTGAATGTTCCCATTTCCAGGGAAGTTATACAATCACCAAAGTCAAGATCTTCAGAATGAAAAGTTGATAAATGCCACGGCCACAATCATTCTTCTACTTAAGACATACATGACAATCACATCAAAAATATGAAATCATTAATTAAGAGTGTAAAGAGAGAGCCTATGGAACGGGAGAAAAATCTTTGCCAGCTACTCTTCCAACAGAGGTTTAATATCCAGAATATATAAAGAACTCAAAAAACTTAACTCCCATAAGCCAAATAACCCAATCAACAAATGGGAAAATGAATTAAACAGACATTTCTCAAAAGAAGAAATACAGGCCCGGCGTGGTGGCACATGCTTGTAATCCCAGTACTTTGGGAGGCGGAGACCGGAGGATCTGGGTTCGCGGC